>CAKNYM010047404.1:84439-96105 GCA_932195095.1 Andricus curvator | reverse complement strand
GTGGGGGAACCTACCTCAGGTACCCAAGGAGGAATTGTCCTCTGCCCTTACTAGCAACGGATCTCTACTGAAGATTTCAGACTTCGCAGCCCAAAATTATCTCAAAATAGGTAGGGGAAATAGGGCGATTTTTCTCGAAAACAAATATAAATAAATAAATGAATAAATTTTTAAAAATAAAATTAATGAAAGTGTCATATTCAATTCACTATGAATGTAAATTCCTCATTTTTAACCACATAGATGAAATTTCAAGAGAAATAGACGAGTTTTAAACAAAATTGCTGAATTTTTAACAAAATAGTTGAATTTTCAATAAATGGTCGAATTTTCAAAACAGAAAGACTGAACTTCAACCGAAAATGAAACAGTAAAATTCTTAAGTCAAAAAGGAATTTTCAATAAAAAAAGTGGAATTATCAACATAAAAGTTTATTTTTAACCAAGAACCATGATTTATCTGCCAAAAAATATCAATTTTCAATCCAAAAAAGATGAATTCGCAACGAAAAATATAATAGTTTGTATTTCAACTCAAAAATATTTTTATTCAAAAACAGTTGGATGCAACCATGAAAGACGAATTTTCAACAAAATACATAAATTTTCAACAACAAAAATGAATCTTCAACAAAATATTTAAATTTTCAACTAAAGAGATAAATCTTAACCAAAAATAGTTGAATCCTCAACAAAAACAGATTATTTTTAGTCAAACATTTGCATTTTTAACCAAAAACATGAAAATTTCGACCAAAAGAGATAAATTTTCAATAAAAAAAAGGATTTTTAACGAAATAGTCCAATTTTAAACTACACAGATGAATCTTCAACGAAAAAAAAATGTGCAACAAGTTTTAAAAATTTTTTAAACAGTGATCAATCTTAAACGAAAAAGATCAATTGTTCACAAATGAGGTCAAACTTTGAACCAAGAAGTTGAATTTCGAACCAAAAACAAATTTTTCTAAATAAAAAACAGTTGAATTTAACAAAAATGACGAATTTTCAACAATTTAAACAGTTGAAATTTTAGTTTAAAAATTAATTCTCTACCAAAAAAAAAAAAGAATTAACAAATTAGTTAAATTTTTTAAACAAAGATGAATCTTCAATAAAAAAAATTAATTGTTAACAAAGTAGTTGAATTTTCAACAAAATTATTAAATTTTCAACCAATCAGTAGCACATTAACATTATTTGAAAAAATTTTAAGCCCACAAGATTAATTTGGTAGAAAACAGTTGAATTTTCAACCATAAAAGTTGAATTTTTGACAAAAAAGTTCATTTTTAAGCAGTAAAGCTTACTTTTCTACTAAAGAGATGAATCTTTCACACAAAAAATTAAATTTTTATCAAAGTAATTCAACTATCAACCAAATAAATGAATTTTTAACAAAAAAAGATGAATTCTCAAAGAAAGATAAATACGTGAATTTTTACACCAAAAAAGATTTTAATTTTAATTCAAAAACAGTTGAATTCAACCAAAAAGACGAATTTTCAACAAAATACATGAATTGATTTTCTAAAAAAAAAATATTTACAGCCTGAACCAAAGAGATGAATCTGAAAAAAAAATGAATTAAAACATCAAAAACAGTTGAATTGAATAAAAAACGAATTTTCAACAATTGTAACAGATGAATTTTCAGTTCAAAAAAATTATTTTTAATATACAAAAACGAATTTACAACAAATTAGTTAAATTTTTTAACTGAAGATAAATCTTGAAAAAAAAAATTAATTGTTAACAAAGTAGTTTAATTTTCAACAAAATAGTTGAATTTTCAACAAAATTATTCAATTTTCAACCAATTAGTAGAATTTGTAATAAAAAAAGATGAATGTTGAACCAAAAATAGAATTTACAAGAATAATCTAATAGACTTTTCAACCAAAAAAGAAGATTAAAAGCACAATAACACTATTTGAAAAATTTTTAAACCCACAAGATTAATTTGGTAGAAAACAGTTGAATTTTCAACCATAAAAGTTGAATTTTTAACAAAAAAGTTCATTTTTAAGCAGTAAAGCTTACTTTTCTACCAAAAAGATGAACCTTAACACAAAAAAATTAAATTTTTATCAAAGTAATTCAACTATCAACTAAATAAATGAATTTCTAACAAAAAAAGATGAATTCTCAAAGAAAGATAAATACGTGGATTTTTAAACCAAAAAAGATTTTAATTTTAATTCAAAAACAGTTAAATTCAACCAAAAAGACGAATTTTCAACAAAATACATGAATTGATTTTCAACAAAATATTTACAGTCTAAACCAAAGAGATGAATCTTAAAAAAAAAAAGAATTAAAACATCAAAAACAATTGAATTGAATAAAAAGCAACGAATTTTCAAAAATTGAAACAGTTGAATTTTCAGTTCAAAAAATTGATTTTCAATATAAAAAAACGAATTTACAACAAAAAAGTTTATTTTCTACCAAGAAAAATGACTTTTCTACAGAAACAAAAATGAATTTTTAATCCAAAAAATCGTATTTTCTATCAAAAACAGTGGAATTTTCTTATCGGGTTCTATTAATTCAGTTCGAATTTAAGCAAAAGGACAAAAAAAAGGGGAAGTTTGTTGAAAACTCGGGAAAAAGAAGAAATTCATTTAAAAATGGGGAAAGGGGGGAATAAGGGAAAGAGTGTGTGAGCTTTTCTATCTGTAAATCCAGTAAATCTTCAGTTTTTGTGGCAAAATTGAATAAATTTGATTCTCTCAAACAAGAATTAAAAACATTGTATATTCAGATGTTAAAATTAAGAATAGCATTTAGAGTTTAGATCCGTGTGAGAGAAGAACTAAACTTCGTGGGAAGGAACCGACCATCTGGGGCCTAAATAAAATAAATGATTCAAGAATCTTTTTTTAGGTGACGTCAGCTGGGGCCAGCAGGGTGCTTTCTTGACGAAGCTCTAAAGTCATGTTCTTTTCTGAACCAGTATCTTTGAAGATACACATTTTTGCAATATTAAAGTAAAATTATAAAATTTATCGTTTTGACTTTTCGTTATTTGAGGATCATCAGAAAGTTTGTTAGATTTAGGAGGGTAACGGTACTTTAGGTTTCGATTTTATTTTTATTTTCAAAGACGAATCTTGATAAAATGTGGGGTTGTCACTACTTATCAGAGGAGACGAAACTTTGGACAAGTTTGCCTACACAAGAGTTGATTAAACCAGTTCCTATCTTCGATACTGGACCACTTTATCTCTTAAACCCATTTATTTTTCTAATTTGAATATTAGTCCATCAGTCACGATAGTCAAGTTGACTTGACAACGAATCACATTTACAGGAACCAATTTCGAAATAATTTTAGAATGATTATTGAAAATTACTTTTTGATTTAGAGAATTTCCAACATAAAGTGGTTCATTTCCTTAAGATGTTATGGTGTTGGCCAGGATCATCAATAAGTGAAGATGTTATTTTGAAATTAATCAATGCTGTTGATTAATTTCAAAATAACATCTTCACTAATGAAGGGGTTCATACTGGTTTACGCTGCCTCCTAAAATTAAACCACATACCCAAAATTCCTCGATAATTCGACAATCTTTTTAAATCCTTTCAAATCTTTAAAATCACTTGAAATCCTAAGACATCTCTTGAAATCTTTGGAATTCTCTGAAAATCCCTTGAAATCTTTTAAAATACTCCAAAAGCTTTGAAACCCTATAAGTCCAAGCATGTCTTAATTTGTTCAAGATAATACGAACAAGTAATTTCTTAATGGTACACGTTTTGAGGAAATTGACATCTTTAATTTGGGAAGCTTTCATAAAATAATGATTACAGGATATTCTTGAATATATTAAATAACACTATCGAGAATTAAAATAAATTAACAATACTAAACACATAATAAATCATTTCTTAATCTTTTTCCTAAATGAGAATAATATCCGTACTATAAAAATACTTTTATGAATAAAAAAAGCATTGTTATATAATTTTATAAAACAATTCCCTGAAATTGCCAGGATTTTCCATGTATCCAAAAATTTCCTGACAATTCCAGGTTTTCCAGATGAGTATACACCCTCATTTTTTATTTAAAAATTCCATTAAATTCATCCTTTACATACCAATACGATCATCAAATTCTATTTTGAAATAGAAAATAATCCACTGTATGTGTCATACGTACCTGAAACACAAAATAAATGAACACCTTTAGTATTTAGTACAATAATCATTTTTTTTAATATTAAAAGACAGAAATCTAAAGTTACTTTAGTAAAATATTTATATTACATTAAATATATGGGATAATCTTATTTATTAAATTTTCAGTGTTCCTACTCAAACTGTAACGAAAATTCCCTGAAAATTTAAGGTTTTTGCAGGCATCTCTACATTTTTCCAGGTATCATTTTTAATTATTAAAAAATCGGGAAATTAAAAAAAATAGGAATCAATATACAACAATTACGCGAGTTAGTTATAAGTAATGTTTTTTTCTGTCCTTATAAATATCTAAGCATCCCTTACAATTTATAACCTTATATGGAATCATTCAATTTCTTTTGAAATCCTATGAAACCCTCAAATATGGTCGAATTCCTTGAAATCTTCTGAAATCTAACAAAATCATTTGAAATTCCTCATAAATTTTTAAATCTCTAGAAATTTTGTATGATCCTAGAAAATTCTTTGAAATATCATGAAATTCCTCGGAATCTTTAAAAATGTTTCAATGTTTGAAATCCTCTCAGACCACATAAAACCCCATGAAATTGGTAGAAATTCTATGAAATCGCTTAA
This sequence comes from Andricus curvator, assembly GCA_932195095.1. Lineage (NCBI taxonomy): Eukaryota > Metazoa > Arthropoda > Insecta > Hymenoptera > Cynipidae > Andricus > Andricus curvator. The sequence continues at coordinate 91,317 of CAKNYM010047404.1, read as the reverse complement.
AAGTTAATTCTCTGAAAATTTTTGAAATTCCCAAAAATCCCTAAAATCCTTTCAAATTCCTGAAATCAGTAAAAATCCTTCAGAAACCCCCATTGGAATCTGTTAAAATCTCGATAAATTTTTATAAATCCATTTAAATTTCTGGAAGTATTTTATAATGCCCTAAAATCTTTCAAATCCTTTGAAACTTCTTGAAATCTCTCAAAATCTCTTGAAATCTTTTACAATACTCTAAAAGCTTTGAAATCCCATAAAATCCTTTCAAATATCTGAAATCAGTTAAAACCCTTCAGAAAACTCCATTGGCATCTGTTCAAATCTCATTAGATTTTTAGAAATCCACTTTAAATTTCCGGAAGTATTTTAAAATGCCCTAAAATCTTTCAAATCCTTTAAAATCCATAACAATTTTTCAAGTCTTTAAAATCCTTGGTAATCCTATAAAATCCGTCAAAAACTCTTGAAATACTTTTATATCCCGTAAATTTTCTTAAAATTTGTATTATATCTCAAAATGTCTTCGAAAATTTTGATAACTTTGAAATCCTCTGAAACCGGATGAAACTTTTTGAAAGTTCTTAAGATCCCCTGAAATATTTTTAATTCTCATAAATCCATTTGAATCTTTTTAAATACTCTAAAAGCTTTAAAACGCTATAAAATCCTTTTAAAAAACCAGTCAGTATCTGTCGAAAACTCGTGAAATTTTTTAAAATCCCTTAAATGCTTTTGAAGCATTCAAAATCTTGAAATATTTGGAAATGACGATTTCTGAAATGGCAGATATGTTATCTTAGCCAACCTAACGATTAAGTTTTAAAAAAGGTTTAAAGGTAATCAATTTGATAAAATAGTAGCATTAGTGTCATTTTAAAAATAATCGCAAAACAGCGTTCATTTTGTACTCAGGTTGTTTTGAACCCGGAAATAAAACCGGATATCCTAAGCTTAAACAGTACTGAATACTCGACTCGAGTCCCTTTGAATGCCTCTTTCCATATTTTTATCAACCTCTTCTTGTAGAAATTTATAATCGGAAAAAATATTGTAAACCCTAGTCGTGTATAAAAGCGGCAAGTGTCCTGAAAGGGTGTCTTGATCTATAGGAACTAGAGTTCATGAAGTATCATCGGGATAGTAATAAAATGACACTGCTTGGTACTTGAAGTAGTTTCTGAAGGTATAGGTGTGTTACAAGGATTCGCGGATGGTACTCGACTTGGGTGACTCATAAAATCGCTCATAACGCTCGTGGCAAGTCGAGAGAAAGTATTGCGATTACAAGAGGCTATTCTACTTCGCATCGTATTTTCCATAGTAAAGCCCTGAATTATAGCACCGAGTCTTGTGTCTTACAAGTTACAACTTACATGCGACTGAGAAACCACGGGCGGCACTGACAGGGGGTCAGAAACAGTAACCAGACAGTACTCAATACTTTCCTTCCAATCACACATTTTTCAGCATGATTTCCATTTTTATTCACTCACAGAGATCGAAAATTAGAATAAAATTTGGTTAATTTTCCAGAAAAAGCCAACATAACTTATTAAATTTCTATAGAGGAAACCAGTACTAGGTGGACAGAAAAACTTTAGAAGTCATAACATTGATAAATGTTGAACTGGTGGAGAAAGTGCTACATATTATATAATGTTATAATTCATCATACCCCAGTCAATAAATAATCAAAATGACTTATATTGACTTTAAACTACAGTTTTAAATCACAGCTGATCTTACTGTTCTAAAAAAATGGTGTCATTTCCAGGTTTATCAAGGGCTTTTCGCAATTAAAAAATTTCCAGATTTCCAGATCAAATCACCATCCTGGCTATGTTTAATTAGATTCGCGATTTAGTGCCATGAAAACTACCAACGGCCTGTGTGTAAATTTAATCAGACCCTACGATTCGTCGTTACGTGCGAAGAAAGGCATAAATTACTCCTTCTCTCGCACTCTCCCGAGAAGATAAGCAGAGATAAACGAGGGGTTTTCACGAGAAAAAGGTGGTGCATCCTGTTCCATATTTATATGCCGTGTTAGGATGAGATTAATCTAACGTGTGCTTTCGGATAGATGATTTCCGTGATTTTAGATTAAATTATGATTCTATTAGTTTTCTTACTGTGGAGATAATGAGAAGAAGAATTGGCCATTGCTGAAGGAAAAGATGTCGGATGTACCGAGAACGTGTAAGTCATAAAAATCATGCCTCCCACACCTTTTCAGTTCTGAGGATGAGTTTCCTAATAGAATCTGTAATGGACTTCCTACTTCAAGACGGTAGCTACATTATAACTTAGGTATTGGTATATCATATGATTGGGCAGTAACAAGATTTGTGTGATTCACACGCCCTTCCGGTATTATCAATTCCCGGATTTAACTGCGCTCTTAATCCTTCTTTGAATCATGCTTTCTTGCCACGAGGTTTGAGTCAGCAAGTATACTTTTATAAATATTCCTTGTGTAGGTTTACAGAAAAAACAAAGAGTAATCTTTAGCTGAAATAAAAATTACCTTTCACGTCGTAAGATGTATCCATCACATTGGCTATGGTTAGCATGTCAACTGTATTGTATCAAAAATCAACTTTACCCACTTGAAAATTACCCGCAATGAATGAAGTAGAAGCTAATAACCCAGGATCCAGAGTCCATCATTCAGCAAGATAGAGAGGAATGATGTCAAGAAAGGATGTCATCCTTAAGTTCCTAATTGTGACAGTTACTTTACAGTTTAAAGAGAGTTTAGTAAAGATTATCTCAGTGGGAGACTAAAAAGTAAAGACAGCCAGTATGAAAGGGTGTATTATATTTCACCATGTGTACGTGGGTTGGAGACTAACGAGGCAATTTCTTGGCTCAAACACCCTGTGGTGCAGCAGGCAAAAGGCAACAACTAACAACTTCCTCGAGCAGTGGTGAAAAGATGCGCAAGAAATAATAACCGCAGGATAATGTAGATACTTGGAGATGGAGAGGTTAATCATAGGAATTTTTTGTCACACTTTCGACTGCTGGTCGAAACGAAACGAAAGTGTGAAGGCTGATTAAAGTTTGAAATATAGTTGCTTTTCCACGGAGAACTCATCCGTTTAAAACTGCAAGGATGCCATAAATTAGACCTTTCTCTTCTTGTTACAAAATAATTGTGCCATGGTTTAGCTTTAGTAGAATCGCGAGAATCCTGGGACGGGTAAAAGCGAGTTCCCAGGGTGAGGGAAATAAAGATGGCGATAGGAACAATCGGTAGATGATGCCGATAAAGTCCTTAGAAGAGAAACCTTACATGATGAAGAGGCGAGTCTTACACGAAACAGTTTCTGCCATTTTTTAATTCCCTTTTCAATGAACATTCTATGTTCCTCAGACCTGACAAGGGGCTACACGTGTAATATTCGATGTTATTACTATTATTATTGATGCTTTTGTAGGTATAGTTGTAGTTGTTGAGATAGCGAAACCGGATCGCAGACCCTGACCGAAGAAAATGCGATACTTCAATGTTCAATCTGCGATAGGCAAAGTACTAGGGAGGTGTGATTTTGCCAGGAGCATAATCTTGGGCGTGATCGTGATCGCGGGATATTATTTGTAATGTAATCTAGACACACGGGAGAGTGGCAAAGTGAAGTTGTAATACAAGAGTCTAGAGAAGCATTCCGTGGCACCTCTTATTGCAATCCACCCGCATTTCACAAATGATCATTGACTGCGAGAAAACAATGAATATCGAGACAAGCAAATGATTTCGAATTTTTAAATATAAAATGAATAATCTGATTTGACCATTTTCTGCTTGAAATTGTTCATTTCAACTGATAAAGTTTCACACAGAAAAAAATAGGGATTCAATTTTGTTTCAGGTCATTTTCTTGCAAGTTCATTTTGAACTTCAGCTATATATTCGCTCTCATGATCAATGTAAAAACTGAAAAACATTTGAATTGCTTTCAATATTTGTAGCCTGCTGTACCAAATTCAAAAGTCGTATCTGCAGTTTGGATAAGTAAATTGTCACTTTACCAAACTTTAGATTTTTTGTTTACGGACCTGTATTTTATACATCATCCTTCAAAATGCTTGTTCATAAATCTAAACGGCAAGAAAGGCTATGATTTTTTTCTAAAGTTTGGTGAAATGACAACTGACTCATCCAAAATGCAGATACGACTTTTGAATTTGGGATAGTAGTGTTGCTCAATATAAAACAATTATGATTCAATTTTGCTTCAGTAAGTTTTGACGCCGTTTCTGTTTTCCAAGATCTGCAGCTTCATTTTTCCGCGAAAATCCATTCCTGAACCACTGTGTGAGGCCTGTATTAGCCATAACAGTTTCTGTTAAATAATGGTTTAAGTTTGAAATTCTTGCATTTAAATTTAGTTAAAAGCAAACAATTTTAGCCGGCAAAGGAAGTGAAAAAAATTTAGCTGAAATCAGTAAAAAAAGCTTCCTCTCACTCGCAGAAATTGTTGGCGATGTCATGCGTTTTTTTTCACATATGAATATAAATTGTGTTTTTTTTTTGTAACTGAGCAACTCTGCAATTGAGTGTCCGGCAATTGATTCACCGCGACTACGAGGCGAGCGAGTGAGTACAAATGGAGTACAATTGGCTAGCCAGGGGAAACCAGAGGAAGATATAAATAGCTGCTTAAGTTATAGTACACTTATATACAGAGGTTTCCTGTACTCGCTCCCGACCCTTCTTAGCTTGACACTGACATAGCTCCACATCGAACAGACCGAAACCCGACCTTTCTTACACAATTTCTCCCCAAATAAACCAAAAAACTTTGCAAAAAGTCACAAATCTCGCGAACAATTGGGTCTCTTTTGAAGGACAGACAAAACAAAAATTTTAGCAAAGCACGTACCGTATTTTGAAATTTATTTTAGTATTGTATATTTCAGGGATCACCGCGCTAAAAGAGATATTTGCGCTAAAAGATATTTGTATTTATTCGTAAAATATCATTAAGATTTCTTTTAAATATTGTCATTCTTGTTTGAATTTCGGTCTAATCGAACAATAATTATTATAAGTCTAAAATAATGACAATCGTTATTCAAGTTTAAACTACAGAATCTTCAATGTGGACAGAAAGACTTTATTATAGTTAATTTAAAAAATATTTAATTTGTATAGATTCAACAAAAAATATTTTACCTTTAAAGTTTTATTTAACAAGGGAATAGAAAAACTGTGCACCCTGATATTCAACTTCTGTTTTTTATTTATTATGGAACCAATAAGTTTTGACGTAAGTTCTCACAATATGTTGAGCTATCAGAGATAATTTTCCTATCTCTGATGTTTTTATCGCGATACAACGGAAACGATACGTGAGTCACATTTTTACTCGTTCTACGCAACTTTGCGTGTTTGAAGATAAACCTGTTAATTTCCTACAAGTTCAAATTGTTTCAAAGAAAATCACTCTCCATGACACGCTTTATCAACTCGTTTGTCGAGTTTCCTCTGAAGACAAAGAAGTCGCGAACAATAGGATATCTTTATTTTTAAAATTGCTCACTTATTTACTTTGCAACTTGCAATCGAATTCTAAAACCTTGGAATGAATTCTTTGACAAATATTCCAATTTTCAACAAAAAAATATAAGTTTTCAACCAAAAATGGAATACAGCGTAGTTAAATTTTCAGTTGTAAAAATTAATTTAAAAAAAAATCGAAGTTTCAACCAAAGATATGAATTTTCAACAAAAATTTTGAATCTTTAACCAAAAAATGCATTTTTAAGACAGATAGTTCAACTAATTAATTGAATTTTCAACTAATTGATATTTCAATAAAAAAAGCTTTTACTTTTATTCCAATTTAAAAACAGTTGAATTCAACCAAGAACTACAAATTTTCAACAAAATAATTAAATTTTAAACTAAAGAAATGAAACTTCGACAAAAAAAATTTAAGTACATAGTTCAACTTTCAACCAAGTAGTTGAAAAAATACGAATTTTTAACACAATAGTTGAATCCTCAACCAAAAAAGGATAAATTCTCAACGAAAAATATAATATTAGTTGATATTTCAACCAAACAAGATTTTAGTTTTAAATAAAAAAAGGTGGAATTTTCAGTTAAAAAAATAAATTGAGTGTTTTGGAAAGCTCTTTTCATGTACTTGAAGACTATAATAACGATATATATTTTTGTGTTAAATAAAAATGGAAATTGATTTAAAAAAAAACATATTGAAAAAAATGTCTTTTTCTATTTAAAGAAAAAACACTATAATAGAGGTCCAATCAGATCATCCTAAAAGAAGTTACACTAACGTGAAGGTGAAGAAATTTTAATTTAATTTTAATTTTCAATAAAAAAACAGTTGAATTCATCGATGAAAGACGAGTTTTCAACAAATGACTTGAGATTTCAACTTTTCATGCTAAAAAGTCGAATGTTTAAAAAACCATTGACTTTAAAATCCGAAAAAAAAACAATTTTCAAAAAAAAAAAGTCATTTTCAACCAAGAAAGTTGAACTTTAAATCAAATAGTTAAATTTTCAAGCTGAAAACTTGAATTTTCAACAAAATAGTTAAATTTTTAGCCAAATAGTTGAATTTTCCAGAAAGAATTTCATTTTTAACCAAGAAAAATGAATTTTCTACGCAAAAAGACGACTGTTTAACAAAAGAATTAAATTTTCAACCAAATGTAGAATCTTTAACCAAAAGAGATGAATTCTAAACCAAAAAATAATACTAGACTGTTCAAACAAAAAAGTAGTCTAAGAGTACAATAACATTATTTGAAAAATTATCAAGCCAAAATATCGTATATTTTAAAATTCACTTTAATTTTCACTCCGAAAACTTGAATTTCCAACAGAAAAGTTCGTTTTT
>CAKNYM010047404.1:62500-72556 GCA_932195095.1 Andricus curvator | reverse complement strand
TGAATTTTCAACCAAAGAGAAGAATTTTTAACAACAACAAAAAAATATTAATAAAGTAATACCACTTTGAACCAATTTGTTCAACTTTCAATCAGGTAGATGATTTTTTCAACCAAAGTTTTATTTTTAAATAAAAAAATTTGAATTTTCAACCAAGAAAGATGAATTTTCAACAAAAATGTTAAATCCTTAACGAAAACAGATGAATTTTCAAACCAGAAAGGCGAATTGTAGATAAAAAAAGATGACTTCAATAAAATAGTTAAATTTTCAACCAAAAGAGGTGAATTCTCAACTATAAATATAAAGTAGCTTTTCAATTAGAAAGAAAAACCAAAATGTTGAATTTTTAACCAAAAACATGAATTTTCTAAAAAAAAGTTTAATTTTCTATCAGAAAGACGAATTTTCAATAAAATACATGCATTTTCAGCAAAATACATGAATTTTTTACTAAAATCAAGAATCTTCAACTAAAACTGGAATAGTTAAATTTTCAGCTAAAAAAAATTAATTTTCAAAAAAAAAAAATGTTAAACAAAAAAGTTGAATTTTTGACCAAAAAGGATGACTGTTTGCAAAAATTGTTGAATTTTCAGCAAAATAATAAAATTTTTTATCTAAAAGATGAATTCTCAACAAAAATGGCGAATTTTCAAAAAAGTAATTGAAATTTCAACCGAGTAGATGAACCTTCAACTAAAAAAGATCAATTTTCAACTAAAAATGGAATACTTAAATTTTTAGTTGGAAAAACTAATTTCCCAAAAAAGAGGAATGTTCACCAAAATAGTTGAATTTTCAAACAAGAAATGGCTTTTTTAGAAAATTGTTAAATTTGATACAAATCAGATGAATTATTCACCGAATACTTGAATTTTCAACCAAAAACATGAATTTTCTACAAAGTTTAATTTTCTATCGAAAAGACGAATTTTCACTAAAATACATGAATTTTCTACTAAAATCAAGAATCTTCAACCAGCAAAATGAATTTTCAAAAAAGCAATTCAACTTTCAACCGAGTAGCTGATCTTTAAAATAAAAAGATTAATTTTGAACTAAAGATGCAATACTTAAATTTTCAGTTAAAAAAATTAATTAAAAAAAAACGAATTTTCAACAAAACAGTTGAATTTTCGACCCGAAAGGATGACTATTTAACAAAATTGTTGAATTTTCAACATAATAATAAAATATTCAACCTAAAAGACGCATTCTCAACCAAAAAGAAAATAGTAGACTTTGCAATTAAAAATAATGAACTTTCAACGAAAAATAGTTCTTTAAAAAAGGGAAAAACAGAGAAATAATGGAAAGAGTGTGAAATCTAAAATGTAATAAATCGTTTAATAAGAAGCCTTCAACAGGAAACACATTCAAAATTTTCCTTACAAAAAAAGAAAATAAGATAAAAAATGCGGAGCAAATGAATTGAAAGAATAATTTGAATGAAATGCAAATCCGGTTTTATTTGTACTACATGCATGTGATAAACCGTAATTAATGAATGCAGGTCGAATAAAATAAACAATCTGGTATTTCGAGATGAAATAAAATATGCACGCACGCATTCGACCCAAATAACGCGAATTGATGTAGTTCGTGTGAATGTGTGTTGGTAGGTCGACAGGTAAAAGAGCCTCCTTACTCGATACTTAAACGACAACCCCATAAATTAGATTTGAAGAACAGAGAGAAATTCGAACATGTTCTATTCTTTCTGGGAGGATACTTAACATAGATTAACTATGTAAGGGTATAGATTTACCGGCCCATTCAATGTCACGCTTACAAGCCCGTTCGGTCTGCTTCGGTTCGGTTTCACTACTTTATCAGAGAATGCGTATCTATTTCTGCTTATGGTGTTTTCCCTCCAATTTTTACACAATTACAGGCCTCGGACTCAATTGAGACTCATTTTTTAGATCAAAAATAGTGTGGATAGTGTCAAAAATTAAAAAAAAAAGTTATTTATTATTAATAGTTATTAAAAATGTTATTTTAAATTAAGATCCAAAAGAAATCTATTTTATCATGAATGCAAAATGAGCATGAGAAAGATTCACAATTAAAAAACAGACCTCCAAACTACCTCACTTTTCGGCTCATTAGAGGCCTGTTTTGTAATTTTGAATCTTTTTTATGCTCATTTTGCATAAAATTATATTCATGATAAAATAGATATCTTTTCGGTAGATAGAGGAAAGATGATAAATCCTCAATAATGTTTTAACGTCTGGGATAAATTATATAGAAGAAATTAAACAACACTTCCAGAACAATTATTATTTAATAAAATTTGACGTTTCGTCACCAGTAATGGTGACCTCATCAGAAATCCGAGGTTAAATCTATTAAGAGAATTACATAGGAAATTACATAAAATAAAAGTATGTCAAACACAAAATTAAAAAAAAAAACAATTTTCAAAATACGGTGACTTACCATTAAGTAGAGCGGTCAGATTTAGTTATACATTAAATATTTATTTCCAAAGAAAGAAAAAGGAGAATTTATTCCAAAAAACAGAGCAACTTCGGTCAGACATCGTAGTAGTTGTATGCGTAAAGGTTTCGTAAGGGAAAATGATCAATTATATAGAATAATTCAAGTTGGCATTTCTTCGAAAAAAAAAACATTTTCGGTACTCAATCTAAAGTGTTAAAAAAGTAGAAATTGTAGTAAGTTTATTAAATTTGAAAGACTTTTGAACAAATAGTTTGAAAAGTGACAAGAAAGAGGTTAGGAAACTACAAAACAAAAAAAGTTCATAAGGATAAAATAGATATTTTTTACCTGATTAGATAGTAGCAAACTGCTTGAAATTTAGTTTTTCATAGTGATAAAAGTTTTGTAATTAGAGTTAAGATCCATGTTTTTACAAAAAAATAAAATTAAAGAAAGGAGCATGGTACAGAGTACCATGCAGGTCCGGGTAGACCGAGTACGCCAAGTTTAAATTTTTTAATATAAAATTTGAAGAAATTAGGAAAACCATTAGCATACTTTATCTAAAATCATATTATAAGCAGAATTATAAAATTTCAAATCAGTAATCTTATTCAAAGCATTGTTACTCTCATTTTTAATATACATCATCTCGAAAAAAATTTCTTTTATAATAATATTCTGCTCTTTATGTAATATTTTAATGTCATCCCATTTGATATAATTTGAGTTTTCATTATGGACAGAGTGAATGTGTTTAGCAATTTCTTTATGGGTTTTTTACAGTCATTAATATTTCTGAAATGCTCTTTTTTTCTAGTCTCTAACGATCTTTTAGTTTGTCCAATATAGGACATACCACAAGAACAGTCCAATTTATAAAAAAAATTACACTGTTCTAATTTTTCCAATGGATCTTTTCCCAATTTGATAAAGCGGTCAAATTTTGGAATCAATTCTAAAAATAGTATTAATATTATAGTTAGAAAAAAGTCTACGGATTGGATAAGATATATATGGATAGAAATTAAAAGATACAACTTTTTTCTGTTGATTTTCAATGAACTGTTTAGGATAACTATTGTAATTTAATATTTTGTTGACTAAAATTAAATTTTCATGGTGAAAAGATTCATCAGAGAGAAGACCAGCTGAATCAACAAGATTTTTTACAATACCAATCTTTTGGTGTATGGGATTATTTGACAAAAAATTTAAAAGTCTACCAGAATATGTACTTTTTCTAAACCAGTTTATGATGATATCATGTGAATTTTTTCTAATAATTGGGTGTATTCTAGATATCTTTTCGATCTTAAATTAAAATTTTTTAAATAGAGACACTAAACTCATGATTCGTTCCAATCTGCAGGGTTTGTTTATGAATATTTTCTGAAATATTCTAATTGAGTTTAAATAATTTTACGTCAATTTCTTGAAAGAAATCTTTTTATTAAAAATTTGGGTAAGAAGAATGCATTAAATATGAGCAATTTTAGAAATACATGAAAATTTTGGATTGTTTCTTTTTCCTTTTTGGAAAATGTAATTATTATGTAATTATTATGTATTATTATTTATTCTGTAAATTATCAAAATTCCTATTCATGTATCGCAGTATTTCCCCTTTTCCTCATTTTTCCACTTAAATGCGAACTGAATTAATAGAACCCAATAAGAAAATCCAACTATTTCTGTTGAAAGTTCATTCTTTTTAATTTAAAAGCCTAATATTAAAATTTTGGTTCAGAATTATTCTCTTTTGATTACAAATTTTATTATATATTTCAAATTTAATTATTTTGTTGAAAATTTAACTATTTTATTAAAAAGTCACCTTTTTTGGTCGAAAATTCAATGATTTTGTTGAAAATTTGACTTTTTGGGTTGAAAAGTCAACTATTTTTAGAGTTTAATCTTTTTTATTTGAATTTTAAAATTCGACCATTTGGTCGAAGATTGATCATTTTGGCTCGAAAACTCAATTATTTTGATGAAAATTCGTTTCTTTTTCTGATTGAATTCAAGTGTTTTTTATTTCAAATTCAAATCTTTTTTGTTGAAATATGCACTATTACATACTTCGACGAGAATTTATCTTTTTTTTAGAAAAAAATAAAGTCTTGGTTGAAAGTTGAACTACTTTGTAAAAAATACATCTTTTTGGTCGAAGATTCATAATTTTAGTTCAAAATATAACTATTTGGTTGTAAATTATCTGTTGTGTTGAAAATTAATTATTTCGAGATAAAAATTAAACAGTTTTGTAGAAAAATCGTCTTTTTGTCTTGAAAATTTAACAGTTTGACAGAAAATTAAAATATTTGGTTAAAAAATTCTACCATTTAGTTAAAAATTTAATTCTTTTGTTCAAAATTAAACCATTTTGTTACAAAGTAATCTTTTGTGGTGAAAAATTCGACAGTTTTGTTGAAAATTCTACTATTAAATTTTCAGATAAGTACTCATCTTTTTTCTTTAAAAATTGTATTACTTGGTTAAAAATTGAATTATTTTATTGACATTTCAACCATTTTTTTTAAAGTCATACTTCTTGGTTGAAAATTCAACTATTATGTAGAAAATTCGTCTTTTTGGCTTTGAAAATTCAATACTTGGAATAAAATTTTTCTTTCTTAACTAACACTTTTTTTTAAATTGAAGAATCAACTGTTTTGTTGAAAATTTATCTCTTTCTGTAAAAATTTCATCTTTTTTCCGTTAAAAAGGGTTAAAAATTAATTTTTTTTCGGTTAAAAATGAACTATTTCGTCAAGAATTCATATTTTCGTGTTAAAAATTGAACTGTTTTGTAAAAATTTCGTATTTTCGGCTCCAAAATTCAACAATTTGGTTGAAAAATTTTGTATTTTGTTCAAAATTCGTCTTTTTTAGTAGAAAAACAATTTTTCTGCTCGAAAATACAACTGTTGAGGATTCAAGCATTTTGTAAAAAATTCGTCTTTGTTAAATCCAACTGATTTTTTTTAAATTTTAAACTTAAATCCTTTTTTTATTGTAATATCATGTATTACATTCTTTCCTGAAAATTCTTCTTTTTAGGTTGAAAATTAAACTTCTTGCTTGAAAGTTGAACTACTTTCTTAAAAATTCATTTTACTGCCTGAAGATTCATAATTTAGTTTAAAATTTGTTTTTGTTTAACATTAATTTTTTTACCTGCAAATTTAACTATTTTGTTGAAAACTCAACTTATTAGTTGCAAATTAATTTTTTTTGTTTAAAATTTGATATTCTCGGTTTGAAAATTCAACTGTTTTATAGAAAATATAATCTTTTTAGCTTGAATATTAAACAATTTGGCATAAAATTCAACTATTTGGTAAAAAATTAAATTGTTTTGTAGAAAATTCGTCTTTGTAATTGAAAACTAGTTCTCCTTAATAAAAATTTAACTACTTCAATTTCGGGCAAAAATTGCTCTTGTTTATTTTAAAAATTCAACTTAATAGTTAAAAATTTTTAGAAAAGAAAAAAATATAAGCTAAAAATTAACCACATAAAATTTGGACTACAATCATATCCATTGTTCCAACCATTTAGTTGAAAATTCGTCTTTTATGGTATAAAATTAATCTTCTTGGTTGAAAATTCAACTAGTTGGTTAAAAATTATGTATTTTTTTAAGAATTCATCTTTTTTAGTAGAAAATTGATCTTCTTAGTTGAAAATTCATCTTTTTGGTTGAAAATTTAACATTTTGAATAAAATTTCTGATATTTATTGACCGAAAAATCTTTTTTGATTAAAAATTTGTATTTTTCAACTGAAAATTCATCTCGTTGGGTAAAAAGTTTATCTTTTTGGGTTAAAAATGCAACTTGTCCTGTTTGGTTCAATTCAAATGTTTTTAATTAAAAATGTCTTCTTTCTTACATTTTATACTTTCACTTTATCTAACTTAATGGGGAAATTAATAGATAATGTTTCTCCGGATTTTTCCGATCTTTCGTGATGGGAAATAGGAAATGTTATGCAAACACGGAAAGCGATTTCTTGGATGGAAAACATTGCTTCTTGGAATGATCGTATCGCGAGCGAATTGCAGTCGTTTTTTGTTCCCAATCCTAGAGATAAAAGTATTAGAAAGCAACGATTGTTTTCTAATTAGAAGTATAGATGCAATTTCAGAGAGTGATCGCTTTTTCCGAGAAAGAAATTTTAAGATTTTATGGTAATAGGTTCCAATTTTATTTTTCTTAGAGAAAAAAGTATTCTGAAGTTTTCTCATTTTTAAGGATTGAATATATCAAATATAAAATCATCTAAATTTCAAACAATATACAATTATACTATTGCTCTCAAAACAGGGAAAATTGGGGGATTTTTTTACGAAAATAGGGGAATAATTTTTTTTTAATAAAATGAATTTAGGTAACATATTCCTAAGATTTTTAGTCGAAACATATTACATTTTCAACAATAAAGTTAACTGTTCAACCCAAAAAGACGAATTTTGAACAAAAGAGTTGAGTTTTGAACCTAAAAAGATGAAATTTCAACAAAAATTTTCTTATTTAACCCAGATGAATTTTCAACTAAATGGTTGCATTTTCAACCAAACGGTTGCATTTACAGCCAAATACTGGAAATTTAAAGCAAAACAGAAGAATTTTTAACCTAATAAAGAAATAAAAACAATTTTCAGGCAGGAAAGAAAAAAAAATCGATTAGACTGTTGAATTCCCAAGTCAAAAAGACGAATTTTCAACAAAAGACTTGGATTTTCAACCCGAAATTGTGAATTTTCTACAAAATAGTAGGTTATTTTCAACCAAATAATTGAATTTTCTACTAAAATAGTTGAATTTTCAACCCAAAAAGATGAATTTTTAATCAAGAATATTAATTTTCTTCCAAAAAAGACGAATTTAAAAAAAGAAAGAATTTTCAACCAAATAGTTTAATTTGCAACTAAACAAAAATGATCAATTTTTAAACAAAAATTTAATAGTTAAATGTTCAGTTAAAAAATTATTTTTCAACTAAAAGAATAGAATTTTAAACAAAATAGTTAAACTTTCAACCAAAAAGATGACTCTTCAACCAAAAAAATGAATATTTGTCAAAGTAGTTAAAAAGTCATACTTCGTGGTTGAAAATTCAAGTATTTTGTAGAAAATTCGTCTTTTTGGCTTTAAAAATTCAATACTTGGAATACAATTTTTCTTTCTTAACTAAAATTTTTTTAAACTGAGAATTCAAGTTTTTTGTTGAAAATTTATCTCTTTCTGTAGAAATTTCATCTTTTTTGTTTAAAAAGGGTTAAAACTTATTTAATTAATTTATTAAATTATATTTATTATTTAATTATTTAATTAATATCAATTAGTTGAATTTTCAACCCAAAAAGATGAATTTTTAATCAAGAAAATTAATTTTCCCCCAAAAAAGACGAATTTAAAAAAAAAAGAATTTTCAACCAAATAGTTTAATTTGCAACTAAACAAAAATGATCAATTTTTAAACAAAAATTTAATAGTTGAATGTTCAGTTGAAAAAATTAATTTTCAACTAAAAGAATAGAATTTTAAACAAAATAGTTAAACTTTCAACCAAAAAGATGACTGTTCAACCAAAAAAATGAATATTTGTCATAGTAGTTAAACATTCAATAAAGCAATTGAATTCTCAACCAAAAAAAAAAAATGAATTCTCGAAGATTAATCTTCTTGGTTGGAAATTTAACTTTTCGTTAAAAAGTCGTTTTTTTTTAATTAATGTTTGCAACTAAACATTCGTTTTTTTGGGTCAAAAATTAATTTTCTTTAACTGAAAATTAATTTTCTTTAACTGAAAATTAATTTTCTTTAACTGAAAATTAATTTTCTTTAACTGAAAATTAAATGACTCCAATTTTTGCTTGAAAATAAATCTCCTTAGTTGAAGATTTATCTTTTTGGTTGAAAATTAAATTACTTTGTTGAAAATTTCGTCCTTGTGATTTGTACTTTTTTCTCTTTTGGTAAAAATGCAACTATTTGGTTGATAATTAATCTGTTTTGGTTGAGGACTCAACTATTTTGTTTAATTTTTTTTTTTTTTGTTAAAAATTCAACTGTTTTTTATTTAAACTTCAAATCATTTTTCATTGAAATATCAACTTTTAAATTTTTCGTTGAGAATTCATCTTTTTTTGTTAAATGTGGAACTACTTTCAAAAAATTTAATTTCGTTTGTTAAGATTTATCTCTTTGGTTGAAAGTTGAAATATTTTGTTTAAAATTCGTTTCTTTAGATTGAAAGTTAATTTTCTTAACCAAAAAATATTTTACATTTAAATTTAAAACATTTTTATTCAACCGAAAAAGACAAATTTTCAACAAAATTATGGAATTTTGAAGCCCAAAAAGCGCCTTTTTTCAAAATATTAAAATTTTCAACCCAAAACTATAAAATTTTAACTAAAAAGTTCATTTTTAGTGAAATAATTAAATTTTCAACCAAACAGATGAATCTTAACCAAAAAATGAATTTTTTACAAAGTAGTTCAACTGTGAACCAAAAAAAATGAATTCTCAACAAAAAATATAAATGTTGATATTTCAAACAAAAACCAAAAATTTCAAAATATTTTAAGAAATTTCAAAGGACTCCCTATAGGATCTCAAGATATTTCAAAGATTTCAGAGTTATTTAGACCATTTCTATTTTTATAAAAGAAAAAAAAAATCAGAACTTGAAATTCTTAAAATTACGATTTGTTTTCTAAAATGTTTCGTTTGTTTATTACTATTATGCATATTGTGCAATTTCAATTTATAAGAAAGAAGTCGTTAATCCACTGGAAAAGATTTATACTTGATTCATAATTCAATAAATCCAAGACTTTTTTATCATTTTGATTTCAAATAGAGAACTTTTAGGGAAATTTTTTGCAAAATAATAAAAAAGGGAACTTTGGGGTTTTCAGAATTTTCTTCCAATTATTAATATACCATTAAGCCATTTCCCTTTCGGGGTAGGCGTGACTTGCTCGGTTGGAAAAAAGTAGTGTGTATGGTGGGTATATAGGTATAAGGTAGATAGGTATATAGGTGTTAGGTATAGATGTTTTAGATTAATCCGGAATTCTCGTGTCATTTATTTAAATGGCACGTTTATTCCGCAACACTGCTCCGACCCAGGTTGCTGATCAATCTCTCTAGCGATCACCCCAAGTGAAGAGCCTCACAAAATTGTTATGTGTGGTTCCCCATTTGGGCCCATTTAGTATCCAAGGTCTTTGTTTCAGGCGTCATTCACTCTATTGTCACTCTGTTTACAAACTATTTGTCGCCACACTTTTCTGTCCTGGCATAGCACTCTAGCTTCCTTCACGTCCATGCATTTTTTCATGCAAGCTCTTGTGCTTCTATGGCTTCTTATGTCTCTTTGGATTAATGTCTCATTTACAGATTCTAACCATTCTTTCGGCGGTCTACCTCTGGGCATTCTGCCATTTACTTCACCTTCATACACTTATTTCGTTAGTCGTTCATCTTTCATTCTTTCAACATGTCCGAACCATCTTAACTGATTTCTTTCCCATGTGTCAACTATTGTCTCTTTTGCACCACATTCTTTGAGGATTATCTCGTTTCG
>CAKNYM010047404.1:36200-62100 GCA_932195095.1 Andricus curvator | reverse complement strand
AGAGTATGAGTACTCTTACAAAAGAGATATTAGGCCACGCCTACCGGCGCTTGCGCGTGACCTAATATCTCGTTTGTAAGAGTACTCATACTCTAATAGGATGAGTTTTCTTACAACCGTAGCAAGGCGAAGTTCGAGCTATTTTCGCAAGGGATAACGGCTTTAAAAGCATGAAGCTTTGTACTTTTTTAAGGATAAAGGGATTCCTGCTTAAAATGAATGAATTTTGTACCAAGATAGCAAGAATGAAACCTACGACAAAAGCATGACTAGTGCTCTTACTATTATAGGCATATTTTTTTCTCCGTGCATGATTTTTGTTTTATTTACGTTAATTTTAAGGCACATGTTCTTCACGCTTGTATTAAGTTTATTCAACATTCTTTGCAAGTCCTCGACTGATTCTGCTATAACAATCTTGTCATCTGCGAAAGCTAACCCACGTACCTTCACTGTTTCGAGATCTATACCTTCTTCGTCGAAGAGGGCCATTCTTAGACACTTATCCATAAAAATGATAAATAGCCATGAGGACATAACGCATCCTTGTTTTACGCCTTGCATAATATCGAACCAGTCACTCAGTTTCCCATTTACTCTTACACTCGCTTTACTACCTGTATATATTGATTTTATTGCTTGTAGGAGCCATCCATATTGACTCCGTACTCTTCAAGGACTTCCCAAAGTTTATTAAATATTCATCTACAGATAAAGACACCCAAATTCATTTATTATAAACCCTCTCCCCAATTTCCTACAACAAAAGATGAGGAAACTTCCAAGAGAAATTTCCTGCTCTAATTATCACTCAAAGAAGCGAAAACGAATTAAGTTATCAGTCCCGATCAGCAGTGCAAGTGGATCTTTAATCAGCTTTCCTGCTTCTGATTTGTAGCTCTTATCTAAATAAAAATAGCACTAGTTGAATTGTAAATGTCGGTACAAGGTGTCAAAATGTAGCAATTAAAAGAATTAATCAGGGCCGCTAATCAGAACAGTGAAATTTCGTTGTCGCTGAATGTAAAAACGGGAAAACTAGTTTGAATCGTAATTGATAATAAGGAAATCGACCCATGCAATGGAGCAAGAAAAGTAATCGATTGCTTTAATTAAGTAAGATACGCACAACCCATTGCGGTTTGCTTTCGCCCCGTATCACCTCGCTTAATAATCTTCTGTCGGAAAATGCGTTCTATCATAAGGCTAAATCACAATCAACGAATCAGCTGGGGAGAAAGTTTCAGGCTTAAACAGGCTGCAACCGTAAAAATTGCATCGAGTAAGAATTAAATGTGATTTTATCAATGACACTTGCATATGTTTACGAAGGAAGATAAAGAGGTATGACTCGAAAATGGGAGTATCAAGAGGTCTCGAGACTCCAAGAGTTTCTCGGATGATTATTATCAGATAGGCTGAATAGGAATGATAAGCTGAGTCGAGCCAAACATGGATAGAAAAGTAATTACGGAATTACCGATGGCCTTTATGGGAGGTCTTTATATATTTATATCCTTGCATCTTTCTAGGACTCGGGACTTCTTTACGAAAAAATAATAATATAAGCTAATAGATTTAATGCTTTCACGATGATTCATTATAATAAATTAAAAATTTATTATAATAATATAAGCTGTTTATTGATACCAGCAAATTAATTCACTCATGGACAAAACTGAATTTTTAATACAAAAATATGAATTCTCCACCAAAACTGTAACAGTTGATATTTCAACCAAACAAAAGAGTTTAATTTTGAATGAAAAACAGTTGAATTCCATCCAAATGATAAATTCTCAACGAAAAATGTAATAGTTGATATTTCATCAAAAAAGTTAAAATTTCTACCAAAAGAGTTGAATTTTTAACCAAGAAAGATTTTTTAATCAAGAGAAAAAAAAAATCCAATCAAATTGTTGAATTTCTAAGTGAAAAGTGCCAATATCAACCAAATAGTTGCATTTTCAACCAAACAGTTGAATTTTCAAGCAAAAAACGAATTTTGCAGAAGACAGTTGAATTTTCAACCCCAAAAGTTGGATTTTCAACAAAAAAGTTCATTTTCAGCCAAGAGTGATGAATTTTCAACCAAGAAAGGTGACTTTTCTACAATAAAAAATTAATTTTTAATCCAAAAGAAAGAACTTTCGACCAAAAAAAGTTTATCTTTCGACCAAAAACGATGATTTTAATAAAATAGTTCAATTTTTTACCAGATAACTAAATTTTTTACCACAAAGATAAATTTGCAACCAAAAAGACTAATTTTCTACCAAACGACGAATTTTCAAAAAAATATATGAATTTTCTACCAAATACTTAAATTTTCAACTAAAAAAGATAAGTTTTCAACCAAAACTGGACCAGATAAATTTGCAATTAAAAAAACTAATTTTCAAAAAACAAAAAAACGAATGATCAACCAGTTGAATTCAAAGACACAACACCAACTTTTGACAAAATAATTGAATCCTCGACCACATAGATGAATTTTCAACCAACAAGAATAATTTTCTACCCAAATAGACGAATGAATTTTCAACTAAAGAACATTTTCAACCAGAAAAGATCAATTTTCAATTTTAATATCGATTTTTAAGCAAAAAAAGAATAGTTACATTTTTAGCGAAGAAAATTAATTCTCAACTAAATATATAAAATATATAAATAAATATTATCAACTAAAATGATTCTTAAAAAAAAAAGAAATTTTCATGAAAAGAGTTCAACATTCAGAGTTAAATTTTTAACCAAAAAGTTTATTTTTTAACAAGGAAGATTAATTTTCTTCAAAAAAAGAATAGATAGATGGACATTTTTTCACATTAATAATACTAAATAAAAATCTTTTCTATTGGAAAAAAATTACAAAATAAAAAAAAAAACTCGCATAAATTCTTACGTACGTCCTCGATAGTTATTTTTTTCCTGCTATTTTAGGCTTCGCGGTCTGGAAACCCTGAGACGAGGAAGTAAGCTATATAATTTGTCAAGGCTTTTTAAAAAAATATTTCTAAATTTTCAATAAAACTTAAAACGTACTTTTTCAAAATTCTATCACTCCGTTACAAAAAGGCAAAAAAAAAAGAAAGAAAGAATAATAGGGGAATACATTTAAAAAAAATATATATTTGAATTCAATTTGAAACAATTCAAATTCCGAAGATTTCAGGACGAAATATATTGCATTTTCAACAAAATATTTGAATCTTCAACCGAAATAGTTAAATTTGTAATCAAGTAAAACATATACAAGACGAAAAGATGAATTTTGTACAAAACAATAGAATTTTCATCAAAAAATTCTGAACCAAAAAAGACGAATTTTTAACAAAAAGTTAAATTATCAACCAAATACTTAAATTTTCTAGGAAAATAGTTGAATTCTTAATCGAAAGATGCGAATTTTAAAGAAATTAGTTGAATTTTCAACCCCAAAATATGAATTTTCAAAAAGGAAAATATAAACTTTCTAAAATAAAGTATGAATTTTCAACAAAATAGTAAAATTTCTAGAAAATTGTTAAATATTCAAGTCAAAAAGACAAATTGTTGACAAAAAAGTTGAATTTACAGCCCAAAAATATGAATCTTCACCAATAGTTAATTTTCAACCTAATTTTTCAAGCTTTTAAATCCGAAGATAAATTTTCTGAATAAATTAATTTTCAACTATGAAAGATGTCTTTTCTATCGAAAAAGATTAATTGTCAATCCTCTATCCAAAAAGAAGAAGGTTAAAAAAAGCAGTTGAATTTTCGACAGACGAGGACGACTTTTTAGCAAATTTGTTAAATTTTCAACAAAATAATTAAATTTTAAAAAACCTTAACATCTTTGAGGATGACTTTTTAACAAATTTGTTGAATTTTCAACAAAATAATTAAATTTTCAACAAACAAGTTGAATTTTTACCAAATATTTAAATTTTCAACCAAATGTTAGAATTTTTAAACAAAAGAGATTAACCTTGAACCAAAAATAGTTCAATTTTCAATCTTTGAACCAAAATAGTTAAATTTTCAATCAAATAATTGATTTTTTTATCCAAATAGTTGAATTTTCATGCACAAAAAAGACGAATTCTTAACAAAAAATTCATTTTCAACCAAATAGTTGAATTTTATACCAAATTGTTAAATTTTCAAGCCAAAACGATGTATTTTCTACAAAACATTTGAATTTTTAAACCAAAAATATGAATTTTCAACAATAAAGTTTATATTCAACTAAATAGTTAAAATTTCAACCAAAATAGTTGAATTTTCAACCAAAAAAAAAAAAAAATTTCAAAAAATAAGTTGAGCTTTCAACCTAAAAAGTCAAATGTTTTAGCATAACTAATAACATGAATTTTCAACCAAAAAATTAATGCTAAACCCATAAAGATGAAATTTCAACCAAACAGTTGAATTTTTAACCAAACAGTTGAATTTTTAACGAAACAGTTGCATTTACATACAACCAAATATTTAAACTTTCAAGCAAAAATATACGAATATTTAACGAAATAGTTGAATTTAGAGTATTGATGTTATTTTGTCAACCAGGCTAATTAATTAATTAATTTCTGATGTTAAATTTGGCCGATTACTGGTCAAATAATTTCTAGAGAAACAAGAAAAAATCTGCCTCTGCCCGGATTCGATCACGCCTCGGTGACGTAATTGGTTAAACGCTTCACTCGTAAAAAGTGGCGTTCCCGGTTCAAATCCAGGCCGAGGCAGATTTTTTCTCCTTTCTCCAAAAATTATTTGACCAGTAATCAGCAAAATTTAACATCGGAAATTAACAAATAGTTGAATTTTCATCCTACAAAGATGAATATTTAAACTAAAAAAACTAATTTAAAAAAAAAGTCAGTCCACTGAAGCTCAGGTGTCGCATTACTTTAATCTTACAATGTTAGAGTGAGAATTTGGAATTGCATAATTATGTTCGCACATCTGGTCTGAATACGTATCCAGCGAGGAATCCAGTAAAACAATTAAATTTTCAATCCGAAAAAATTAATTTTCAACAAAAAAGATAATGTTAAAGAAAATAATTTATTTTCAACCAAACAGTCGCATTTTTATAAGTTTACAACGTTGCAGGAAGAATTGCATAATATTATGTTCGCACATCTGGTCTGAAAAATATTATCTTCGCACATCTGGTCTGCAAACAGGTATCCAGCGAGGTATCCAGTAAGACAATTGAATTTTCAATCCAAAAATATTGATATTCAACAAAAAAGTTAATTTTTAATAAAATAATTTAATGTTCAACTAAATAGAGGAATTTTAAACCAAAAGAAATGAATTTTCTACCATAAATTTAATAGTATATTTATCACCAAGCAATTTATTTACTCTGTAATGTTTCCCGATAAAACTCAAACTTATTTTAATTTTACAACGTTACAGGGAGAATTCAGAATTGCATAATTCTGTTCGCACATCTGGTCTGAAAACTGGTATCCAGTAGAACAATGGGATTTTTAATAAAAAAATATTAATTTTCAAAAAAAGATAATTTTAAAGAAAATAATTCAATTCTCAACCAAATAGTAGAATTTTTTACCAACAGAGATGAATTCCGTACCAAAAATATGATAGTACATTTTTCATGAAGCAATTCATTTATTTATTTACTTATTTATTGTTAAGATTATTAAAATATTAATTTATTTACTCTGTAATATTCTCCCATAAAACTCAAACTAGGCGAGGCCGGAACTGACAAAAAAGGGGGGTAATCGACTAAACGAGAATTCAGAATTGCATAATTATGTTCGCACATCTGGTCTGAAAACTGGTATCCAGCGAAGGTATACAATAAAACAATTGAATTTTTAATCCAAAAATATTAAGTTTGAAGAAAAAAGATAATTTTAGAGAAAATAATGTAATTCTCAACCAAATAGTAATTCTTACCAAAAGAGATGAATTCGGTACCAAAAATATGATAGTACACTTTTAATGAAGCAATTTATTTACTCTGTAATATTCTCCCATAAAACTCAAACTAGACGAGCCTGGAATTGACAAAAAAGGGGGGTAATCGATAGTTAAACGAAAAAATAATAGACTAAAGCTCAGGAGTCGCATTACTTTAAGTTTACAACGTTGCAAGGGGAATTGCATAATTCTGTTCGCACATCTGGTCTGAAAACTGGTATCCAGTAGAACAATTGGATTTTTAATCCAAAAATATTAATTTTCAAAAAAGGATAATTTTAAAGAAAATAATTTGATTCTCAACCAAATAGTAGAATTTTTTTACCAAAAGAGATGAATTCCGTACCAAAAATATGATAGTACACTTTTCATGAAGCAATTTATTTACTCTGTAACATTCTCCCATAAAACTCAAACTAGACGAGGCCGGAATTGGCAAAAAAGGGGGGTAATCGATAGCTAAACGAAAAAATAATGGACTGAAGCTCAGTAGTCGCATTACTTTGAGTTTACAACGTTGTAGGGAGAATTGCATAATTATGTTGGTACATCTGGCCTGAAAACTGGTATCCAGTAATAGACCCGCTCCTTTGTGCACTTGGATTTGTAATCAGTGTAATCGGGTTTCTGTGCATTCGAAAGGCATTTCATTACGCTACCGAAGTAAAAGTCGACGATCGATTTGAGATTAGATAGACCGTGAATTAAAGCTTATTTACGTGGGAGAAACGCCGCGCCGCAGCTTCTTGAGTGATTTGCAGCCGGCGGTAATCGATTAACATTTTCAGAAAATTGCACTCCACGAGTCTCCTCTTAAACTAAATCGAGATTCTATAACGTAGGCACTGCACTTCCAACCATAAATCTCGAAAACTGACGCATTAAGACGTTATTTCAGACGTTCAAGACTCAATTTGCTGAGTTTATTGCTATTTATAATAGGCATGAGGCCCGTTAGAATTTTAGAGAAAGGTACTTCATTTGTTTACGATCAGGATGGAATATTCAAAGATTATTATAACGAGATTCAAGTTTTTCATATTAAACTTCTAATTAAAAACTCTAAAATCCTAAATGTCAAAGCCTCCAGAGTTGCATCAAATAATTGATTTTTCAACCATAAAGATGAATTATCAACCAAGAAGATTCATTTTCTACTAAATAATATTAATTTTGAACCAAAAATGGAATAGTTATACATTATCAGTTGAAAAAATTAATCTTCAGTAGAAAAAAAAGAATTTTCAACAAAATTGTTATATTTTCAACTGAAAAAGATTAATTTTGAACCAAAAATGGAATAGTTAAATTTTTAGTTAAAAAAAATTAATTTTCAGTAAAAAAAACGAATTTTCAACAAAACAGTTCAATTTTCCACCAAAGAGATATAACTTCAAATAATAAAATGAATTATCAACCAACAAGATTAATTTTCTACCAAAAAAGTGGAATTTCCAACAAAATACATGAATTTTCAACTAAAAATGATAAATTTTCCACCTAAAATGGAACAGTAAAATTTTCAGTTAAGAAAATTAATTTTGAGTCAAAAAAGAATTCAACAAAATAGTTCAATTTTCCACCAAAGTGATAAATCTTCGACTAATAAAATTAGTTTATAACAAAGTAGTTCAGTTTTCCACCAAATAAATCAATGTTCCGCAAAATAGTTAAATTCTCAACTATAAAGGATAAATTTTCACCCAAAATTGAATAGTTACATTATTAGTTTTGAAACAAATAATTTTCAACCAAAAAAATGAACTTTCTAAAAAATAATTGAATTTTCAAATGAAAAAATTAATTTACAAAAAAAATATAACCTACAAAATTAATTTTCTATAAAAAAAAACGACCTTCCAACCAAAAACATTAATCTTCAACTAAAAACGATACATTTTCAACCAAAAATGAAATGGTTAATTTTTCCTTTAAGAAAATTAATCTTCAGCAAAAAAAAAAAAAAACGAATTTTCAACAAAATAGTAAAATTTTCAGCCGAAAATTGAATAGTTACATTTTCAGTAAAAAAAAATTCATATGAAATCCACAAAATAAATTCTTTAACAAGACTAATTTTCTGCCAGAAAAGATGACATTTTAAGCAAAAAGACGAATTTTCAGCTAAAAAAGATATATTGTCAATAAAAAATGGAATAGTTACATTTTTCAGTTAAAAAAAAATTAATTTTCAACTAAAAAAATTAATTTTCAACTGAAAAAACGAATTTTCTACAAAACAATTAGATTTTCAATCGAAGGAATGAATGTCAACAAAAAATTCCGTCAACAAGCTTAATTTTCTACCAAGAAAGGCGACAATTTCAACCAAAAAGATGAATTTTTTATCTAAAAAAGATACATTTTCAACAAAAAATGGAATAGTTAACATTTCAAGTAGGAAAATTAATTTTGAGCAAAAAAAAAACGAATTTTCAACCAAAGAAATAAATTTTCAACAAACAAAAAATAATTTTTAACCGAGAAGATAAATTTTCTACCAAAAAAGACGATTTTTTTAATAAAAAAAACGAATTTTTAACCTAACATTTGAATTTTACTTAAAAAAGATCAATTTTAAACTAAAAATAGACTAGTTAAACTTTCAGTAAAAAAAAAAACGAAATTTCAACCAAAGAGATGACTTTCCAACCAAGAAGATCAATTATTTACCAAAAAAGACGAATTTTTTAACCAAATAGGTAAACTTTCAACTAAAAATGATGAATTTGTAAGTAAGTTTTAAGTAATCTTTGACTTAAAAAATTAATTTTTAACGACAAAAATGAATTTTTACAAAGTAGTTAAATTTTCAACCATAGAAATGAATTTTCAACTAAAATGATTATCGTCAAATTAAAAAATTAATTTTTAAGCAAATAGTTGATTTTAAACCCAAAAGATGAATTTTCAACCAAATATTTTAATTTCCTACAAGAAAGACGAATTTATAACTAAAAAATATAATTTTTCAACTAAAAATACAATAGTTGAATTAGCAGTTAAAAAAATTATTTTTCATTCAAAACTAACGAATTTTAAACAAAATAGTTAAGTTTTCAAACCGACAAAGCGTATTTTCAAGAAAATAGTTACACTTTTGAACAAGAAGATTTATTATTCACCAAAAAGACGAATTTTGAACAAAAAAATAAGTATTCAACCAAATAGTTGAATTTTTTACCAAAAAGATGAACTTTGAACCAAGAAGATTGATTTTCTACAAAAAAGAGAAGAGTTTCAACTAAAAAAGTATGAATTTTAAACAAAAGTGTTGAATTTTAATCCAACAAAGTTTTTTCAATCAATAAAGAAAAAAATTCCATCCAAAATGCTGAATGTCCAAGCCCAAAAGAAGATTTTTCTATAAAACAGTTGATTTTTCATCAAAAATTCCATTTTCAACCAAGAAAGATGAGTTTTCTAACAAAAACGAATGAATTTACAAAAAAAGTTAAATTTTCGACAAAAAAAGATGACTTTCTAACGAAATAAATGATTTTTCAACCAAATAATTAAACTTGCAACCAAATAATAAATTTTTTTTTTTAATTGTTATTTTTTTAGTTGAAAATTCAACTATTTGATTTAAAAAACCTGTACTTTGTTAAAAATTCGTCTTTTTTGGTAGAAAATTAATCTTGTTTGAAAATTCATCTTTTTGGTGGAAGATTCATCTACTTGATTGAAAGTCGAAATACTTTGTTAAAAATTAATGTTTTGGTCAAAGAGTCATAATTTTAGTTGAAAATTCATAGCTTTGGTTGAATATTTAACTATTTTGTTAAAAATTCGTTGTTTTACTTGGAGATTAATTTTTTTAACTGAAAAATTTAATTATTCCATTTTTTGTTAAAACTGATCATGTCCAGTTGAAAACTGAACTATTTGATTGAAAATTCATATATTTTTATGAAAATTTGTCTTTCTTGGTAAAACATTCATCTTTTTGGTTGAAAAATTAACTATTTGATTAAAAATGTTCTTGATGGCCCCAAATTCTAGAAACCGCAATTGTGAAATCCTCAAGAGTTGCGTTAACCATAATATGGTCGAAAAAATCGACTTTTTTTTTTAAACTTGAACTTGCTAAGGAATAGTAAAAATTGAAATGTTTGCCTCGAAGCATAGGACAGGCACCTGCCCTTATGGAGAACGATTCTCGATAAGAGACGACCCATTTCCTGTCTTTCTAATGCGATTCGCTTGAAACTTTCCTGAGCAGCCTCCACCTTGTAATTACAGAAGTGGCGATAGCATCTCCGAACTTCCATGCCTTATAAAAGCTCAAGAATCGTGAAGCACTCATAAGATATTTTTCTTTCCGAGTTACGCCGAGGCCCTTGGATTCGCGAGATTGTGCAATGCTTTTACAATTTTTTTTTATTCTACAAATGAGAGAAAACCGTTCGGTGGGCAAATCGAGTTCAGAGGATCAGTGATGGAGTCTAACGATATCAACACCGCGCCGTGGCGGAGGAAGCGCGTTTTAGTTGCAAAAGGCGTTCTGCCATTTATCCGAGAAATTATCGTTTTCTGCTCGAACGATTCCAAAAGATTTATTAGCGATCTGCAAATTATGATGGAATTCCTCAATCACAAAAAATCCAGGTTGGGAGGATTCGACTTTACAAGGAGCAGAATTTATAAGCGGTTGAGTATCAGAAAATAATTTCAAATTATCCTAGTTTGGATTATTTCTTCAAACCAAAGAAAAATATCTTGTCTTAAAATAAATGGTTTTTTGTTCCAATGAAAACTTTTTTTTCAATTTAAAATGATTTTTTCCATTTTGAAGTTATTTTTGGGTAAATGAAAAAAAATTATGTTAAAGAAACCAGGTTGTCTGCTCAAACCCTTAAGAAAATTCCATGACAATTCTAGGTTTTTTCTAGATATGTCAAGATTTTCACAGGTACAATTTTTAACAGTACGGAAACATTAAAGTATTTCGCATTTTTTTAAATAATTGACTCGGAGAATGTACACAATTTGGCGAGTTTATTATAAATAATGTTTTTTTCAGTCTTTATAAATATCTAAATGTGTAAAAATAGTAATATTAAAATGTAAAATTAAATAACTGTTTTTTTCATTTTAGAAAGTAACTTTATGAAAGGACAAGTAATTTCTTAATGATACAAGTTTTTAGGGATTCAATTAATACGTTTAATATAGAAAGGTTTGAAATAAATAATACTAAAAAAATAATTTCTTGAATTTATCCCTGAAGTCCACGAATTTGAATAATTAACGAAAAAAAAAATATTTTATCTTCCTATGCTTCAAATGCAGTGCATGTTTAAGTAAAATTAATGTGGATACTATATTAAATTCAATTATTTAGAACGCTTTAAATTTCTTACCTTTTAAGTAAAAATATTGCATTTTCAATAATATAAAATTGTTTTAACCAAATAGTTGAATTTTCAACCAAGAAGAATAATATTTTCCACAAAAAAGATGTATTTTTCAACAAAATACATACATTTTTATTCAAATAGTTGAATTTTTTACCAGAAAGACGAATTTTCAACAAAATACATGAATTTTCAACCAAATAGTTGAATTTTTGACTAAAAAAGATAAATTTTCAACCAAATAGTTGAATTTTGAACTAAAAAAGATTAATTTTCAACCAAAAATGTAATAGTTAAATTTACATTTAAAAAATAAATTGTCAACCAATAAAAATACGATTGTTCAACAAATTACGTGAATTAACCAAAAAGTTGAATTTTCAACTAAAAAAGATCAATTTTCAACCAAAAATGGAATAGTTCTATTTTCAGTTGACAAAAATTAATTATCAACCTAAAAAACAATTTTAAAAAATAGTTCTAATTTTCAACCGAAGAGATGAATTTTCATTTAAAATGATGCATCTTTAACCCAAAAAAATTAATTTTTAGCAAAAGAGTCTTTCAACCAATTAGTTGAATTTTTCATGAAAAAGATGAATTATCAACCGAGAAAATTAATTTTCTACCAAAAAGGGCGAATTTTTAACAAAATACATGAATTTTCAACCAAACACTTGAACTTTCAACTAAAAAGATCTATTTCAAACCAAAAATAGAAGTTATATTTTTAATTAAAAAAATTAATTTCCAGCCCAGAAAAGGACTTTTCAATCAAAATAGTTGAATCCAGTAATATAAAACTACTTTTACAAATGAAGAAACATTGTTATTTAATTTTATATTACGAATTAAACAAAAAAACCTGAGCATGTTTTCGCAAAAATTCCTTGACTTTAAACAAAATTCCCTGACTTTTTCAGGTTATTCCAAGTATATAAAAATGCCATGACAATTCCAGGTTTTCCAGGTGAGTAGACACCCTGAGAAACGGTTTATTTAATTCAAGCCAAGTATTTTTCCGAGTCTGAAAACTTCTTGATATTCTGTTTTCACACTTTCCTCGATTAACAATTGAAATTGGACAGATACTTACTGCTTCATTGGGGCTGATTAACAGAGCAAGTAAAACGTGAGTAAAACCAAGAGTTGAAACTTACCTGAAACAAAAAGAAAAAAACAGAGTGAAAAATATGAATAAATAAACTACAAATTGAATTAAGTGACATGTAAAAGCCTTACAATTAAAAAGGACTAAAAAATAAACTAAATTATATAGAAAAAATGGTCATTTTTTATTTATTATAAAAATACAACTTTTGACTGATATTTAATAATAAAGTTAATTTTGCCATTAAAATTTCTCGAAATCCTTCGGTACCTCTTAAAATCCCGTAAAATCTGATTAAACTCAGATTAAAGTCTCTTAAAATCCTATACAATCCCTTGTAAAATTGAGATTATTTCTGAAATTGCACTAGTACTATTACTATTAGTACTACTATTACTCAAACTCTTGAAATCTTTTTAAATAATTTGAAAATTGTGAAATGTGTAATAATTTTAAATCTTTTGAAATTTCTAAAAAGTGATGAAACTCTCGTTAAATTCCTTGAAATCTCGTTTATACTGAAAATAATTGATATATTGAGTAAAAAATATAAAATCTTACGTATAGTAAGGGGGGAGTGTCTAAACTATCCAAAATCATCTTTAGGTAATTAACGGATGTTCCCTAATGAGATTCGTAATCATTTTCTGAATCATTGTGCCAACGATACCAGCATTAATGTGGAACATAAACGTTTCATTAGCAATTTGTCCGACCACGTGCATATTTCTTCTTGAATTGCGACATCTACAGCTTTTGCATTCAAGATCAGGGACATTACAAAAAATGCTGTCATTCATATTGAACTGGAATTTGTCGATATAATTAGAGGAACTTCTGTAAATCATATGTACACTGTTCTCAAATCATATATACTGTTCTCAAATCATATACACCTTTCTCAAATAATATACACCGTTCTCAAATCATATACAAGATTTTCTGTAAAATCGATTTAAAAAATGTACCCTGTCACTTTGATGATGAAAAAAGCATTCCAAATTTTGAGTTGAATAAGGGTTTACTCCAATTTGAAATGAATTCAGATTGTTAAAAGCATTTGGAACAGAAACTGTAGTATTTTAGAACAATTTTACTATGGTTCGTAATTTGAAAAAGTCTGGACAATTTTAATGTGCTTCTTGAGGTAGCAAAGGGCAAATTACATCTAAAATCGAACTGACATGGTCCTCAGAAAGTTTATCATCAGATTCGTAATAATTTTCTCAATCATGAATACAGACGATACCAGCATTAATGGAACATAAAAGATTCATTAGCAATTTGCATTCAAGATCAGGGACATTACAAGTAAATTGTGTCATTCATATTGGACTAGAATTTGTCGATATAATTAGAGGACCTTCTATAAATCATATGCATCGTTCTCATAATCCTTTGCAGGATTTTCTGTAAAATCTATTTTAAAAATGTATCCTGTCACTTTGATGATGATGAAAGCTTTCCAAACTCCTTTAGAATAGTTTAGACAGACTTTTGAGTTGAATAAGGAATTATTTCAACTTGAAATGACTTTACATTGTTGAAAGGAATTGGAACAGGAACTAGGGTCTTTCAGAACAGTTTTAATGTGGTTTGTAATTTGATAAAGTCTGAATAATATAAATATGCTTTTTGAGATAACAAAGGGAAAATTACATCTAAATTCGAACTGACATGGTCTTCAGAAAGTTTATTGTCAGATTCGTAATAATTTTCTGAATTATAATACAGAAGATATCAGCATTAATAGAATATAAACGATTCATTACCAATTTGTCCACATAAAATGCTACATCTCCTACAGCTTTTGCATTCAAGATCAGGGACATTACAAGTAAATTGTGTCATTCATATTGGACTGGAATTCGTCGATATAATTAGAGGAACTTTTGTAAATCATATACACCGATCTCAAATCCTATACAGGATTTTCTGTAAAATCTATTTAAAACATTTATCCTGTCACGTTGATGATGAAGAAAGCTTTCCAAATTCCTTTAGAATAGTTTATAAACTATCTATAGACAGACTTTTGAGTTGAATAAGGATTTATTTCAACTTGAAATGAATTTACGTTGTTGAAAGGAGTTGGAACAGAAACAGGAGTATTTTAGAACAGTTTTACTTTGGTTTGTAATTTGAAAAAGTCTGAATACTTTTAATTGGCTTTTTGAGGTAACAAAGGGCACATTGCATCTAAATTCGAACTGACATGGTCCTCAGAAAGTTTATTATCAGATTCGTAATAATTTTCTGAATCATCATACAGACGATACCAGTATTAATGGAACATAAAAGATTCATTACCAATTTGTCTACATCGATTGCTTGCTACAACTCCTACAGCTTTTGCATTCAAGATCAGGGATAGCACAAAAAAATGGGTCATTCATATTGGACTGGAATTTATCGATATAAAATTAGAGGACCTTCTATAAATCATATACACCGTTCTCGTAATTATATACAGGATTTTCTGTAAAATCTATTTAAAAAATTTATCCTGTCACTTTGATGATGAAGAAAGCTTTCCAAATTCCTTTAGAATAGTTTAGACAGACTTTTGAGTTGAATAAGGAATTATTTCAACTTGAAATGACTTTACATTGTTGAAAGGAATTGGAACAGGAACTGTAGTATTTTAGAATAGTTTTACTGTGGTTCATAATTTGGAAAAGTCTGGATAATTTTAATGTGCTTTTGAGGTAACAAAGGGCAAAATACATCTACATTCGAACTGACATGGTCCTCAGAAAGTTTATCATAAGATTCGTAATAATATTCTGAATCATGATACAGACGATACCAGCATTAATGGAACATAAAAGATTCATTAGCAACTTGTCTACATCGATTGCTTCCTACATCTCCTACAGCTTTTGCATTCAAGATCAGGGATAGTACAAAAAAATGGTGTCATTCATATTGGACTGGAATTTGTCGATATAATTAGAGGAACTTTTGTAAATCATATAAACCGAACTCAAATCATATACCAGATTTTCTATAAAATCTATTTTAAAAAATGTATCTTGTCACTTTGATGATGCAAAAAACTTTCCAAACTCCTTTAGAATAGTTTAGACAGACTTTTGAGTTGAATAAGGATTTATTCCAATTTAAAATGATTTCAGATTGGTAAAAGCAGTTGGAACAGAAACTATAGTATTTTAGAACAGTTTTACTGTGGTTTGTAATTTGAAAAAGTCTGAACAATTTTAATCAGCTTTTTGAGGTAACAAAGGACAAATTACATCTAAATTCGAACTGACATGGTCATCAGAAAGTTTATCGTCAAATTCGTAATAATTTTCTGAATCATGAATACAGACGATACCAGCATTAATGGAACATAAACGATTCATTAGCAATTTGTCTACATCAGTTTCTACATCTCCTACAGCTTTTGCATTCAAGATCAGGGACATCAGCGTATTCTGCTAACCTATGCCTGACCCGGAATAAGTTTGGAATGCTGAATCCAAGTAATCCAAGTAACCAAGAGAGTCATAACAATCTGATTAGACGCAACTCCTGAGTCTAGAGTCGCGTGACGTGGGTACGTTTCCTGACAACTGTCATCTGGAACCTCTGTACATGGTACTGGCGAACACGTGACCATATGGACTTATAAGTCTCAAGAATGTGACTCTCGTAAGAACCCAGTCATCGTTGAAGTCGGTCGTTCGAGGTCGACCGAGTTCATGCGAAATTCCCTAGCCTATACCAATGCACTAAATGCCATTTGATCAATTTCATCACGAAATAGCGTAAAAATTATATGCAATGCTTTTATACGAATTTTCGTGAGTAGCAAGTGTCGAGTGTCAATTATAATATGCCACATCCAAGTCATAGTCGTCTACATGCACATTGAAATTTCAAAATTGAGCTTTCGAAGAAATTTCCTAGATTTTTTTCAACGAAAAATCATTATGTTTCAAAGAATATTTTAACTACTTGAATCTAAATTTTAAAGAAACCTTGAAGATAAACAAATAATTTACAGAGCACTAGACTACTAGAGATGATAAACATTCGTTTTTTCTTTGGTTGAAAATTAATTTTTTTAACTGTAACTTTAACTATTCCAGTTGAAGATTCATCATTTTAGTTTAAAATTCATTCTTTTTGGTTGAAAAGTTTACTATTATATTTTTGGTTGAGAATTCATCCTTTTTGGTTAAAATTTTATTATTTGGTTGAAAATTTAACTTATTTGTTGGAAACAAATATATTCTTGCTCATTTAATATTTTTCGGGTTGAAAATTCATCTGCCTTATTGAAAAATCGTCTTTTTGGTTGAGGAATCAACTATTTTGTCTTTTTGGTTGAATGCAACTGTTTTTGATTTAAAATTCAAATCTTTTTTGTTCAAAAATTCAACTACTTGGTTGAAAGTTGAACTCTTTTAATCAAAATTAATTTTTCAGTTAAAGATTCATCATTTTATTTGAAAATTAATCTCTATTTGGATGAAAATTTAACTATTTAGATAAAAATTTGTTTGTTTTGGTAAAAAATTGATTTTCTAAACTGAAAATTTAACTATTCTAGATGAAGGTTCATAATTTTAGTCGAAAATTGATCTCTGGTTGAAAATTTGACTATTTTGTTGAAAGTTCGTTTTTTTAGTTGAAAATTGATCTATTTTAGTTGAAACTTTCTGTATTTTGTTAAAAAATTGACGTTTTTTAAAACATTTAGTGAAGCGAGTGATGGTAAAGGGGGGTTGCTGGTTTAAAGTCAAATACTCAAAACAAATATAGTTATCAGGTTTCGTAGCGCAGTCCTTAAAGTGTTGATTAGCCGAAGGGTCCAGCGTTCCAGTCCTGGTACCGACGGGAAATGTTTTTTTTTTTCTTAATATAACTTTTGTACTCAACTGTTTTTGAAAGTTTCCCCAAATGCCTCTATGTCCCAGCTTTACGAACATTTTTCGGAATCTTTCCTCAATCAATTTTTTCCGTATACTGGGTGAAATCTGAACTTAATGAACAACGACATTTAGGGAAAAGCACGTTCTTGTCGTTCAAGATGTATCTTTTAAAAGTCGTTCTTCTCAGGCACGGAGGTATCAGGTCTCCGTAATCGATTCCTATCTGTCTATTCCGTCTCCCTGGAAACAATGCCTTTCTTCGTCTTTCTTTCCCGTGAAATAAACGTTTTGTTCGGTGAACACACTGATCAAACTGGTTTAGCAAACATTCTTTCAAGGAGAAATACCTGCAGGATTGGATGCCCATTTGTTAATGATTGGGATCCATTCTCAACAGAATAGAGCCAGTATTTCTCGTATTTCTTCTCGTATCGATCATTGAGCTGTTTTAGAAAGAAACCGCAATTGCCCGCGATCTTGAAGAATTTGTATTTCAACTAGTTGATTCAAATGCGCTTTTTCACTTTGGATCACACAAAGAATCCGAGACACTTTTGGAGGGAAAGTGACGATTGACGAATCCTCACTGTTTGAATACTTTTGCATTCACCTATCCAGTTTCCAAGAATCTAAATTATTCAAAAGCATGCATAATATATTTCGTTATCTGGAAAGTGAGCCTGTAGATCTGGAAAATAGTGGCTTTCCCTTCAAAACGTCTGTCTCTTCTGGAATAAGATAAATCGTCTTCTCTGACAGGTGCTAAATTTCCACGAAAGTACTAAATTTAGTCGAAAGTTTCCAGTCCTTGTGAACAAACTTTCCTAAAAAATGACAAGCATGAAACCAATTTGAATGGATCGAGAAGGATAATTGAGAGGAATGACCAGTTTTGGAACAATGGTCTTTCGAGTGGGTCCTTAGGAAAAAATGTTATAGGAAATTAAGTCTAGATGTTATAGGAAAATCAGTATAGAAATCAATAATGGTAAAATATTCAAAGAAGTGGTGAGAAAAATAGAGAAACTAGAAACGGATGATTTATTTACTTAACGTAGGATTTCAAACTATTCCAAGGGATTTCACAGGATTTCCTAGATTTCAAGGAATCTTATAGGAATCAAAAGGAGTACAAGGATTTCAAATACATCAACGGATTTCAAGAAATTCCACAGAATGTCCACAGATTTTAAGCAATTTCGAAGGATTTTTACGGATTCACAAATATGTTCACTAACTTTCAGGGATTACAATGCTTTTCAAAAGATTCCAAGGAATTTGAGAGAATTTCCAAGATTTCCTCGATTAAAAGCCTTAAAAAGATAACAGTATGTTTCCAAACAGCAGTATTATTGGCTTATTAGAGGTAATATTCTTTAACGGAAGAAGACTGTTAGAGATTATGTATTTGAATATTTTTGCAAAAAATTTACTGAACAGAGACATTAAGCCATAGACTTTGATTCTGTTCTTTAAAATTCGGTTCTTGCACCCAGGAACAGATTTCGCTTAGAGAAAAAGTCTTGAAAGAAAAGCCACGTCCTCTTTCCTCTGCTTTGTTTTGAACCACTTGAATATCTTTTTTACCTGAACAGAATTATTTAGCTGCAAGATTAGGTAAATTTTGTTGCAAAAAGATTATGTGTGCGGCAAAAAGATTCTTTTTGAGACAAATTAGATTCATTTTAACCTTAAATTCAAGAGGAAATTCCATTTGTGTCCAGAAGCATCCCTCTGACACAACAGGAAGCATCTCTGCGTGTTGGTGGAATGAACAAAATTTTGGTTGAATCAACCCTAGAATATGGTTATTATATTCACAACAAAATATTTTATTTACCTAAAAAAATTTGTTGTTTTGTAAAATATGTAAAAACCAAAACTTGTTGTTCATTTAGCCAAAAAGGTCCCAGCACAATTTAACTACTAAATATCACAAGACGAGACATTTCCACGGAAAGCCATTTGCAATATAAATTGAACAGGATCCTTTGTTTATTTGATTCAAAAACTCGTTCTGTTGTTTTATCAAAAACTTAATCACGCAATCTTAGATAATCACACAGATTCAAGTAGTACTCTTGAGTAAGTTTCACATAATCACTTAATCAAAATCGATTCTGTTTCCGGATCACTTATTTTGATAAGGATCACCGAGATGCAAACACACAAACCTCCAGGGTATCAAAATGTTGTAAACAGTTGACAACTACATTGTGTAACAAATGTAAAATACCCATTGTGCAACGTTTTGATCCGATTTTCTAGCTCAATTTGATACTCGAGCATTTTGTGTGATCGGATTACATCCGCCCGTCGCTTTCAAAGTGCTTACAACAAAATATTTTGCTTGATTCTAGTAAAATGCTTCCTTGAATTATTCGGTAGAACCAACCAAAAAATGTCATCAAACAAAACGATTCAACCAAGAAAGTTGATTGATTGAAGCAAACGAATTTGGTCAACTGAACAAAACTGTTTATTTAACCAAAATGTTTCCTGAAATCAATGAAATGCGGTCAACAAAACGATTGTGTTGGAATGAAAACCATTTTTTTCTGGGTGTGGTCAACTCTACAAAGCCTCTCCAGAGTTGGAGTGCTTACAGAATTTATTATATAGAACTTTTGAATATGGAATTTAAAATGCGTCTAGATGAGAATTTAAGTTTTAGATTCTGAAGTGGGTAGACGATACCTGTGACGCCCCTTTTCTTGGCGGACCTTTCTCGATGAGATCAACCTTGCCCCGTTTAGTTTCTTGTTTAGGAGCAAAAGCAGAGACTGACAGTGGGCACGATTTGAAAGATGCAAAAAGGAAGAAACGAGTTCATCCACGTTGTGTCGGCGCGGCAGTTTGCTCCCAAAATATCGCCGCATGCTTTTCTGCTTTTGTAAGCCGAGACAGTCCACTAACCTGCCTCGACCCAGCATGTCTGTTTCAGAAAACCACCTATGTTTTCCTGTTCCGCGGATATAGACTTTAGACACTTCCACGTGCTATTTAGAGTACGCGGGTTCAATGTTTTTGCCAAGCAATATACTTTTTATGTTTCCTGTTTCCGGACTAAAGGACTCCTTAGAATGATTCCTAATAAAATTCCATTAGGATTTATTTGAAACAAACCAAATCTTCTAAAGTGTTCAAGTTTAATAGTTTTCAGATTTGAATGCTTCCAATTTTCAAGTCTTCCGGATTGGAAGACACTAACAGAAAGGAACAGGAACTAAAATGTTTCAAATTTCAGACTTTGAAATTCAACTCAGTTGAATTTTCAATCGAAAAAGACAAATTTCAAACAAACCAGTAGAATTGTCAACCAAATAGATGAATTTTTATCAAAATAGTTGAATTTTCCGTTCAACAAATTAATTTTCAACAAAAAAAGAAGTGTAAAATTTTTACAAAGTTACTACTTGAAGAAACACAATTTAAAAGAACGCAGGAAAATATTGTGGATTTTAAATGAATTTAAGAGTCTTGTGGATTTGTGAGTATTATGTGTTTCAAAAATATTCGAGTAAGTAAAAAAAACAAATAATAAATTGAGGGCGCATGTCTTAACCGATTTCCATAAAACTTGACTGGGAGCCGTAAAATTCAAAAGTATATCAATTTTGTAAAGACTTGAGCTTGAAAGTCAGAAATGTGCAATTTTAACTCTGAAAATCCATAAAAAAGAAGAATTTTGCACCTGAGTAAATGGCTACAGACAAATCTATTAAATCGATTGACACAAAAATTTAAGTGAAAAAATATAACTTTTTAATACTTTAAAAAATCTTGTATATTTTATAATAAAAAATGGAATTTGTTATCTTTTCCGAACGAGTGCAGCCAAATTTATTAGTCTAGTTAACATGAAATTGTAATTTTAAGTGTACAGTATAAAATATTCTTGCACTATGTTTCCAAAATTTATAATATTATCATCATTTTGGAAAACTGTATATAATATTTCGTCATATAAAATTGAATTTATAATGAGTGTTTACAAGATTCTACCTATTCGAACCGAAATTTAGATAGGAATAGCCTCCTTTTCCAGATCCCGTTATTCGTACCGAAAAAGTCTGGCTATTCGTATTGAAATTAAAAAAAAAATTATCTTCTGTATCTGTTAAAACCAGTTTTAACTGATCTTAACTTTTGTATTGAATCTTATTTCGAGTTATTTGTAATATTTTTCTACATTTTGCCCAAAAAGTAGTGAAATCCCAACAAAAACATCTACGCAAAAACTTGGTCAAGTTCAATAATTGAACTTGACCAACTTGGCCAAATAAAATTAAAAAAATAACATTATTTGATTACAAGTATTGAAAAACATATTTTTAAGTTAATGTTGTTGTACAATTTAAATTTACGAAGAAAGCTGAATACATTTTGAAAATTAAAACATCTTTGGCGGGATTGATTGTGTTCCAGACATCTCTTTACAAAGCCACATTTCGATGTTTTCTAAAAATTGGAATAACTCTGGAAATAATTAACATTGTTTAAACTTCTTAGGCTCACTTTTAAGATGAATCTCCATAATATTTTGTTAAATTATTACTATATTTTTATAATTTTTCCGTTAATTATTATTTTTTCATTTTACTTGGCCAACGTTGATTTGACTTCATTTCATTTGACTTAGCCAATTTTTCGCATGTTTTTGGTGGGATTTGAATGCTTCCAAGTATCAAGTCTTCTAGACTGGAATTTATTATTATTAATAATTTAATTTCTAGAAAAAAATTATAAATCCTGAACGTTGAATCCATTTCCATTTGATGGACAATTTGCATCTAAAGTCCGTACTTAATACACCATTAACTTCAATAAACATCAAATATGTCTTTCTCTCTCAAACAAACAAATACCGCACACAATTTGTAAGATTCAAATAAGAGTCTAATAAATCATTCCTCGGAATAATGGACACTCGCCTTGCAGCAATGCATAAATTAAGCAAAACGACTGGAAAAGGTGAAACTCGGCTGGTTCCTTTTTTGCAGTAAAACATCCATCAGTATCTCGTTTTAAGTTTTTATAACTTATACTCATACACTTACAGTATGGCTATTATCCTTATGGAGAATCGTCTATTTGCATTTAATCTTGAGCCTCTTATTAATCAATTTGATTCAGTCAGCCCCTCCCACATCTGGTGAATTTTTATCCTAATTGTTGAATTTTCAACTAAGAAAAACCAATTTTCAACCAAAAATGGAATAGTTAAATGTTCAATTAAAAGATAAATAAATATTCACACAAAAAACACGAATTTTAAACAAAGTAGTTAAATTTTCAACCAAAGAGATGAATTTTCAACGAAAATGATCAATATATTTTTTGATGTTATGGTTGTCGACCAGATAAATGTATTAAATAATTTTATTTTAATTCTTTTTTGTCTACTGGGTAGAGAGCAATTTTTTCCAACTTAGAAATAAAATCAATATTTAAAAAATATTGATTTTAGGACGGTAGACAAAAAAGAATTAACATTAAATTATTTAAAATTATCAATTTTCAACAAAAATGAATTTTTGAAGAAATATTTAAATTTGCAAAGAAAGAGATGAATTTTCGACTAAAATTATGAATCTTCAACCAAAAAAACTAGTTTTTAACCAAGTATTTCTACTATCAACCGAATAGATGAATTTTCAACCAAAAAAGACGATTTTTCGACAAGCGTTGAGTTTTCAAACAAAACCAATTTTTCAGTCAAGAGTGACAAAAAAAAACAAATTGTTCAATCTTCAAGCCAAAGAGACGAATTTTATACAAAATTCATCTTTTAAAAATTGAGCTGTTCAGAATTAAACTTTTGAAAATTCATCAAAAAAGGATGAATTTTTAACGGAATTGATGTTAAACCAAATAGTTGAATTTTCTAACAAATTGTTAAATTCTTCGGCCAAAAAGAAGAATTTTCTACCAAACACTTGATTTTTCAAACCAAAAATATGAATTTTTAACGAAAAAGTTTATTTTTCAAACAAATAGTTAAATTTATAACACAAAAAAATTAATTTTCTACAAAACATCTGAATTTTCAAATCAAAGAATGCATTTTTTACAAAACATCTGAATTTTCAACCCGAAAATGTGAATTTTCAAGACAAAAATTAATTTTCAACCAAACAGTTGAATTTTTAATCAAAAGGATAAGTTTTCAACATAATAATTAAATTTTCAACAAAATAATAATTATGTATTATTAACTAAGAAAGGTGAATTCTTAACCAAAGATATAATCGTAGATTTTTAAATCCAAAAAGATAAGTT
This sequence comes from Andricus curvator, assembly GCA_932195095.1. Taxonomy (NCBI): domain Eukaryota; kingdom Metazoa; phylum Arthropoda; class Insecta; order Hymenoptera; family Cynipidae; genus Andricus; species Andricus curvator. Next base: position 38,519 of record CAKNYM010047404.1, on the reverse strand, counting down.
TTCTAATCAATAAGTTAACTTTCAATCAAGAAAGATAACTTTTCTACCAAAAAGATGAATTTTCGACAAAAAAATATGACTTTTAATAAAGTAGTTAAATTTACGACAAAATATTGAATCTTTAAACAAATTGTTGAATTTTCAACGTACAATCTGAATTTTCAACAAAGTGGTCGACTTTTTAAACAAAAAAGATTAAACCTTAACTAAAAACCAAAAAAAAAAACGATATTTTTAGACGACAGTTAAATTTTCAAGAAAAAAGTTTATTTTCAACCAAGAAAGATGACATTTCTATCAAAAACTATGAATTTCCTATTCAAAAAACGAATTTTCAACAAAATACATGAATTTTTAACCAAATAGTTAAATTTTCAATTAAAAAAGATAAGTTTTCAACCAAAAATGGAATAGTTAAATTTTCAATTTAAAAAATGGATTAAAAAAAAAAATTTCAACTAGTTGAATTGAACCAAAAAAGATGGCTTTTTAACAAAATAGTGAAATTATTAACAAAATAATTAAATTTTCAACAAAATAATTGCATTTTTAACGAAATATTTGAATTTTAAATCAAATAGTTCAATTTTTAAACCTATAGACGAATTTTTTTAAAAAGCAGTTGAATTTTTAACAGCACGGGTTATTTTCAACCGAGGATGAATTTTCAACCAAGAAAAAATTACTTTTTAACAAAATAGTTGATTTTTCAAGAAAATAATGAAATGTTCAACCAAATACTAGATTTTTTTTACCAAAATATATTAATTCTGTACCAGAAAATAATAGTAGACTTTTCAACGAAAAAGAATTAAGTTTTAACCAAAATTAGCTGAATTTCCTTATTCGAGTAATATTAATTTGCTTCGCATTAGGGCGAAAAAATGAGAAAAAGGGAAAGTTTTTTAAAAATAGAGGAAAGAGAGGAATTTTAAAAAAAAGGGGAAAACGGGAATAGGGGAAAGAGTATGAAATCTGTAATTAAATTTAAAATTAATAGATTTAAAACGTTTTCGCCTTAAAAATGTCCAACTGCTTGCAATTTGAAATAGTTCAATTTCAAACTATTCATTTTACATTTTCTAATTATAAACCTTTAATGGGAAATTATTCGATTTTTAATGCTCTCAATTCTAAAATTGTCCCATTGTTTCTACTTTTGAATTTCAATTTTAAACTTTTCATTGTGATTAAAATTAGAACTACGTAGAGAAACCTCCCTACAGTGGATAATTATTAATTAGGAGCATAAATAAAAGAAAAATAATTAATTTTAATTTATTACCAAGTGTTGTCTCTTAACTATTAATTCAATTAAACTAATTTTGCTTCCTCATAAAGGAAGCTTTGTAATATTAACATTTTCCAAAATTTTTAAATTCATTTAATTGAATCTTCCCCAATTTAAAAATGTCTAATACAATGTTCTAAGCAATTGTCCGGATGTGTGTGCGTGGATGTGTGGATGTCACGCTTTTTTGTGAACACGATAACTTGAAAACGGTCGCAGATAAATTGATGAAATTTGGAGGGCTTATTTTCCCGACTAATATCTTGAAACTGACCGAAGGATTTCTAAAAATATTTGTTGCATTTTTTCTGAGCACTTAATAATATTTGAAAAATCGATTTTTTATAGTAAAACTTTTTTCATTAACATAATTCAAAGTTGATGCAAGAATATAAAAGATTCCTTGGTTCGAGACGAATCGATTGACCTATAATATTAATATATTTTATGAAAGCGTAGGGAAGTTATGGTAATTTATATATTTTGAAAAACGGTTTTTTATAGTACAACTTTTTTCATTATCATAATTCAAAGTTGATGCAAGTACAGAAAAGATGTGTTGATTCGAGTCGAATCGATTGACCTTTAATATTAATACATTTTATTGAAGAGTAAGGAAGCTATGGTAATGAAATAATATTTGAAAATACGGTTTTTTATAGTAAAACTTTTTTCTTCAATATAATTTAAAGTTGATGCAAGAATATAAAAGATCCCCTGGTTCGAAACGAATCGATTGACCTATAATATTATTACATTTTATTAAAGAGTAGGGAAGTTATGGTAATTTATATATTTTGAAAATCGGTTTTTTATAGTAAAACTTTTTTCATTAACATAATTCAAAGTTGATGCAAGAACAGAAAAGATGTGTTGATTTGAGTCGAATCGATTGACCTTCAATATTAATACATTTTATTGAGGAGTAAGGAAGCTATGGTAATGCATAATATTTTAAAATACAGTTTTTTATAGTAAAACTTTTTTCTTCAACATAATTTAAAGTTGATGCAAGAATATAAAAGATC
>CAKNYM010047404.1:6788-36190 GCA_932195095.1 Andricus curvator | reverse complement strand
CTTTTTTCTTCAATATAATTTAAAGTTGATGCACGAATATAAAAGATTCCTTGGTTCGAAACGAATCGATTGACCTATAAGATCAATACATTTTATTAAAGAGTATGGAAGTTATTGTGATTTATATATTTTGAAAATCGGTTTTTTATAGTAAAACTTTTTTCACTAACATAATTCAAAATTGATGCAAGAACGGAAAAGATTCCTTGATTCAAGGCAAATTAATTGATCTATAATATTAATACACTTTATTGAAGATTAAGGAAGTTATGCTCATTTATAATATTTGAGTCATCTGTTCCAAACAGAAAAACTTTTTTCATTGACATAATTCAAAGTTGACGCATGAATAGAAAAAACGTTTTGATCCTAAGTTTTCAAATAGGGTAATTCTGACAATTTTTTTTTTAAATCACAAAGCTGGCAAAGGGATAGGGTGCGACAGAACTTTTCCCTTCCCTTTTCCAGCTCGAAAAATTATCACTTCGAATTCAAAATTTGATTTGTCCTATTTGTCTTTGTATTTCAAAAATTGTTTGTATTATTTTGTATTTTTTGTAAATTTCTATTTTTAAATTGATCAAAATGAAGACTTTGGTTTGTCTATGATTGAAAAAAATAACTAATGCTTCCTCTATGAGGAAGCAAATACATTTGCTTAATATTTTTAATTATTGATTATCCACTGTAAGTTGCACTATCCACTGGAGGTTTCCCTACAGCGCACTTCTGAGAAAAACGGAAAAAAGTCGATTAGTCGCATCTTTTTTTTTAAAAAGTCGCAAAAAGTCGCACGATCCGAGCCTTGCCCGTGGCATATTCATCTTTCAGACACTTTCAGCGACTTTCAGACACCTCATGAGATCGAGACAAGCCGGAACATTGAGCACTCGTGCGCTCAATCGAGTACAATGCGCTGCAGTAAATGTCAAATGTAAAGACTAAAGAAGCCAAACGCGCTTCTTCCGACCCCATCGGAATTTTCATCCAATCGCTAATAAATCGCGAAGAATCGTTCGTGCAGAAAACGATAATTTCTCGGGTCTATGCTAGGAATACGTAACTTCCAATTTCGATCTTCAGTGATGGAACAATTGCATGTGCAAATTATTGCAGCTGGATGTAACCAACTGCGAAATTTTAATATAAAATCATTCCAACGTTCACAACTGCGAATTTTATTAGATAATTGGACGATTTTAACTTTCAGAGTGGTAACTCTAGACTATAGAGTCAGAACAAATTCTTGATCATTATCTGTTTTTTTTCTGGTTTTAAAAAATTTTCCCAGTTTTTTCAATTTTCAGGGTAGCTTAAATCAAAGAAAAAAATTCCCGGTAATTTGCACGGACTATAAAATTAAAACATTCGAACTCTTGAAGCTAAAAGTTCTTTCATTTGAATTAAATAAAAACTGAACTTCAAATTAAATCACTCGAAGTGGAAAACATGAATTAAAAATTTTTTAATATCAAAATTTTGTATTCGAATGCTCAATAATTTACACGTAAAAAATGCAAGCTTTAACACTTTTCAACTGAAAATTTTTAAATTAATTGCAGTTAAATTGCAAAACTTTCAACTTTTATAAAGTGTAAAGTTCAAAGATTCAGATTGAGCTCAAAAAATATTAATCCACGTTATCATTTTTAATGCTCTTAATTGAAAAATCAATTTGTAAATTTTCAAAATTCTATCATTCTAATCATTTTTAAGCTAGAAACATTAAATATTGTACGATTTACATTTTTTTACCTAAACACTTTAAATTAGAAGTTAAATTATTTAAATTTTAAGTAGTTTCAAATCAATAATTGTTCGAAGGTTATTTATACATTAATTTTTTTTTATTTTTAAATATTTTTAAATAGTCTCTTAACATTATTTTTTCAAAATTAAAAATAATGTCAAATTTTCCCAGGAATATCAAGAAAGTTTTTTTTATCTCTTAAAACCTTTCAAAATCCTTAAATAGCTTCAAAATTTGATTTCAAAATCTTAAAAAATCTACATTCTGTTTAAAATTTTGTTTAATGTTTACAAATGATTAATTATTTTCAAAATTTTTAGAAATTTGTTTAATATCTTTTAAAATCATTAGAATTTTTCCTAAAATTTTTTAAAAATCCTAGAATATTAAAAAAATTGCCTTAAAATCTTCCAGATTCTTTTTTGACAATTTTGAAAATCTTTTTAAATATTCTACTAAAATTAATTTACAACAAAAAATCATTTTTAATGTTCCTAGGAATCTTAAGAAATTTTTTTTATTCTTACATTTCGCAATTCTTAAAAAGCTTCTTAAACTTTTGTTCGAAATCTGTGAAAATCTACCTTTGAAATGGGTAATAAAAATTGTTTTAAATTATTTGAAATAATTTCAAATTTTATATTATTTTAAATCTTTTCAAAACTTCGAAATATCTCTTCAGCTTACACCAATTTTTTCTAAATAAATAAGACATCAATTGTTTTCTTAATTTAAAATTTAGAAACAAATTAATATTTGAATTTGAAACTATTGAATTTGCAAGTGTTCAAAATTACACAAATAATAATTTAGAGATTTAAATATTAAAATTCAAGCCTTGAAAATTAAACTTTATAATTCAAATTCAATAAGTTTTTCTACTATGATTTAGAACTAAAACAAAAGAAAAACAACGTACTTTTGCGAATTTTGGCACAATCTGTTTTGTTTTTCTTTCTTCCCTTAATTTCCATATTTTTTGCTCTTTCCAGTGTCGGAAAAACAGGGAATATTTTAGAACATTTTGAAATTTGGGTAGGGTGCAAATTGGAAATTTTCTTGTGTCTCAGTTAAATTTACTACAGCATGTTCCAAATTGACTTTATTACAATTGCATGAGAAAATTATTGCAGTTAGATGAAACCGAGTGCGTAATTTTTAATTAAAACTTTCACAACTGTGAATTTTAAGACTGGGTAATTTGATGATTTTAAATTTCAGAGTGGTGACTCAAGACTCACAAAAAATTTTCGGTAATAAACTAAACAAATTATAATCATAAGTAATTAAAAAATAATTTACCAAATTAACCAAACGCTGAAAATTGTATAAATTCGCATCTTTCAAAATTAGACAATCTCCAAATGAAAAACATTTAAAATTGTAAGATTTCCAAGTAGAAGCAATCAGAATTGAATACAATTAAACTAAATTCCTTGCTGAACCTTCAAAATTGACTTTATTAAATCAATGCAAATTTGTCTATCTTCTGCATAGTTACATTCATAAAAAAAATTGCAGCCCCCTAGGAATAACCGGAAATTTTTTAGAAAATTTAAAAGTTTGTGGTCGGGTGAAAATTCGAAATTCGGAATTGTCTTTATATAATGAATTTTTTTTAGTAAGAATGGGTCAAGTTCATCAATAATACTATGAGGGATGCTACATCAGCTTTAAAAGGAACAATTGAATTTTTTTCAAAATTTCTGTTTTTGTAATCTGTAAAAATGGGCCCTCTATTTTTCCAAAAACGGGGACTGCAAGACCTCTAAAATAACAATTGAAGATGACAGCCAATTAAATTAAACGATGCTGAGAATTCCAGCTCTTACGTTCAGAGTTTCAGACTCGAGGCAGACAGCAAGGGAGATAATTTGGGAAAATTGTTCAAAGACAATGGAATTTTTGTAACTAATTTTGCAGCGATCATATCAGATATGACAGCAACCGTTATGTCGATGAATGGGAAGAGATTTTTCATCATCATCAATGATCGTTAGCCTTCGAGGAACGTGATTACGCTTGTGAATATTAAAGCGGTGATTGAGAACTATCAAGTACAGTCGCTAAAGTCAAGACTCGAGTTCAGTTGATTAAAATTCAGATCTGGTGGTCGTTAAAACTTAGCCGATTGGGAGCGAGTTATTTAGATGGAAGAGCTTTGACCTACAGGCTAGTTTCCAAAAATACAACTTTGATTGCGCGCTTCGCGAACCCTCGTAATCGCGAAACCAACGCTCTATCGCTTCATTCAGGTCTATTCTAAAATTAAATTGAAAAAGATTAGAAAGTGAAAGAAATTAAAAATATTATTTTAAAGTTCAATACTTCGATCTTGAAGTGTCAATTTTAAATATAAAATTGCGTTTTGTATTTTCAGGCAACCATTCAAAGATTAAGAATCGCATACAAAAATTTTATTGCTACATGTTCTTAGATGTTAAAAGTATGTCCTCAAACTATATCAGACCCTTAGGATATACAAAAATTACGGGAAATGTGTAAAAACCTAAAAGAGATGTTTATCTTTGGGTCTTTGTAATCAGGAGATTTATCACTTAATCTTTATCTTAAGGCTCAGGAATGTACAGATTTGGTAATTGGAAATCTCTGCTAGGAACTGGATGTATGTGAGAGATTTTATGGTCCTTCAAAAAATAGAATCACCTTATCTTATCTAGTTTTTAGTCTCCGCGTTGGCCCTCGTTAGGGTCGTCTATTGACATCCAGAGACACATGGTGCTAAAATTAAAAGGATGGCACTGGACTGGAGGTTGCTTTGAACCCTCTGTGGCGTGGGAATAAAGAATCCAATAAGGAATAATCTAAACTCCAACCTAAGCCCTAGGCCCTCAGAGATACGATCAGCATAAAAGGAAATGATTGTCTGCTATAAAATCCTACTCGATTAAACATTAAAGAAACGCCCAGACTCGAGCCCGAGACTCAATGGACCTTTTCAAAAAAATAGTATTGCATTACCACCATTCGTGTACAAATTTCAAGGTTTAGAATCCTATTTAAAAAAATTTTTTGCAATAAAACTTGATGGTTTCAAGAACTTTCTCTGATTAGGACTGAAAGCAAAATACAAGGTTTCGAGAAAGAAATGATGCATTTCATCAAGAGAGGAGCTATGATTTCCCGAGCGTGCGGGTTAATAATAGGTACTTGTTTAACGTCAGTCATGTCAGTTCATTGAAAGTATTACTCGAGAAGGAGACTGGTTGATTTGAATCAATTCCCTCGTGCGTACAGCGACCTTTCTTGAATATTGTCAATAACTCCGAACAAGATCAAAACCACTGATCCAAAATTAAAACAAAATCAAATATCCTACCACAGAAAAGAGAATATTCAATTCAATGTAGAACAGTAACGGTTTGTGCAATAAATCCTAATTAAACAATTTCTTCAACTGCTGATCAAATCTATCTTTATAATTACAAAATTCTAACAGGATTTTTTAATGCCGTCAAGTTCTCTTACCAATTATGATACCTAAAAAATTCCCTTGTTCTGGTTAGTCAGTTTGTGCAATAAAACTGGTTGTCCATAGCAGAAAACATAAGGAACAAATCTCGTAAACCAGAGACAGTTGAGGTTACCACAACCACAGAATTTATCACAATTTCCGTGATGTTTACCGCAATTTCGATAACTTGTCTTGTTTTACGATACCTAAATCTTTAACGCTATAAAACTACCGGTGATATCCGAAGTTAAAATTTAAATCACTGCTTGACGCCTACTAAATAAAAAATAAATTGATGATCTCTAATATACCCAAATCTTGAGAGGCCTTTTTTATCGCCTATAAAACATCCATATGCTCTCCTCGCTATTTTCAATGATTTTCTTCTAAGGTCATCTTCACAAATTTATTCCGTTCATAAAAAACAGATAAGTTATCTCTTTTGTGATATACATCAGGTATGTTCCAAAGGTTTCATATATAACATATCCCTTAGTACTCATAATTTGAATCAAGGTAACAACCTTGTTTCTCTAAATATTTATTTTTTAAAGATGCTGGAATGATTTAAGTTTTAAGTGAGTTGAACTTGGCGAGTGGAGTCTCAACTTTTAGACGCCTTTTCTCATAACTCGAGATCTAGACGATCGTCTCGTCTCGCCCACTCGAGGCCAACAGAACTCCAAGAGGAATAAAAAGTTAAAAACGATTGTGTACAATCGGGTACAACAACGCTACGACTGTAATTCCACCACCCACAAAGATCCTAAGGTACGTCGACAACCCCGAGGAGTCTTTAGCTACGAAACTCGTAACGAGTTTTCTTTGTTGCAGACAATTCTTCCGCGTCTGAGTCTGAATAAAATCAACGGCAAGCACCCACGCGTTTAGCTGCTCTCAGATGTGCATCGCTTACATCATCATCATCATCTCTCTTCTCTGCTAAACCCTCACAGTCCACTGATCCCAAAAGCTTTGGACCACAGACAAAACTTGAGAGGAGATCGAACTTGGAGAACACAATACTCCTGAAGAATAAAAAATATCCTTACCGAAACAGAGCATGGTCCCCAGGATGCATAAAAGAAGAAGGTAAGGATCCAGAAGTTGCGAAAAATCCAGAAGGCACTAAGAATTCAGTAATTTGGCAACCATAGGATCCTAGTGTTCCAAATAGCTAATCAAGAATAATCACTCGCAGTACTTGGTTATAGAGGATTTTTCTAGAGTTCCAAATAGTTGATCAAGATTCCAGCATCCAGATCAACTGCTATGGTTGTACCTCTACTGGTTCTACACTATGTTATCCATTAAAACCATCGAAAATCCAGAGGATTTCGGTAACCATAGGTTCACCATAGGTTGTTTTGAGTTCCGAATTAGCAATGAAGATTGCAGATCAGACCACTCGAATGAAATCAATCACCTCTCATTATCTCGCGCACTTGCACTGTCACGAACCACACATTGAATGATCCGCGAGCACCTCGTCCGGAGATGGCATTGGTAACCCTAACTTTATAGCAAAGTTAGGGTAAATGATAGAAAGGGGTCCAATGAATGGAACTTGGGTTAAAAAGTCGAGAGCTACAGCGTGTAGCAAGCACCAACGACCATGGAGCGGCAAACTCTGAAACTCTGTTTCTGGTAGCCGGCTGGCTATGTGCCGGTCGCGATAGAACGCTAACCGAAGGGATACGATTGCCAAGCTTCGGGCAAGATCGGTTCGCAACAAAACTACGAACGTGCTCGCGTTGGACTCCCCCTATGTCGCGAGGTACTCCCACCCCTCTTGGAGATGGTTTGGTTCTTTTGCTGCGGCTATAGCTATAGCTTTAGCTTGTTGCTCGCTCGTGCGATGATCATCCTATCCTGAAAGCCGATGCAGAAAGCAGAATGTAGTGTGTACACTGCACAGCTTCAAGATCCACTCCCCATCCCATCTGGGGTTCCTCGCCAAGGGGAAAAACACCGACAAGGTGGTGGAGTTGTAGATAAAACATCTGCTCCAACCGGGATCTTGAATTTTTATCGAAGACGCGATGAAAGTGAAGCGACCTCGAGGCTCTGGAGGAGCTTCTTGTGAAGGCAGAGCTTCCTGCGTTTCGCAAAACACCCACCGGAAGTTGCCGATTTGTGGAGTTCAACACGTGGCACAAGAGGGTGAAGTGGGTCTTTTGTTGTGGTAAAGGTGCGAGATTTCAATAGCAAATGGATGAAATATTAGGGGCATTACAATTCTATTCAAGATTAGAATTAGATGGTTATAAGCACAGCAAAAATTCGGGTTTCAGCCTCGCTATGTTCACTTTTATGATTAATGTCTAATCTGAAAAACAATTTGATTGCTTTCATGTTCGTACTGCTCAAAATGAACCAACTGAATCAAAATTGAACCCATTTTGTTTCGGTAAGTTTGGACGCCGTTTTTATGTTCAGAATGAACATTACTTTGTTTCTCTAAGGGTCCGTTCATAAACTGGGTTACCAATTTGAGGGGGGATCAAGATTAGAATTAGATGGTCATAAGCACAGCAAAAATTAGGGTTTTAATTTTGTTTCAGCCTAGCTATGTTCACTTTTATGACTAATGTCTAATCTGAAAAACAATTTAATTGCTTTCAATGTTCGTACTGCTGAAGATGAACCAACTGAATCAAAATTGAACCAATTTTGTTTCAGTAAGTTTTAGCGGAGTTTTTATGTTCAGAATGAAAATTACTTTGTTTCTCTAAGGGCCCGTTCATAAACAAGGTTACCAATTTGAAGGGGGAGGTTGTCACGCCAAAACTTACGGTTGGTCACAGGGGAGGGGGGGTCAGAGGTGGTGACGTTACGAACTTAGATCACGTTTAGTACGTTTTCTGATAATAAATTATAACAAAGTTTTCGAATTTTGCGAAAGATGAACTTTAATAGGTTTCAAAATCACTTTCATATTTCAGACTTCACACTCTTTCCTCTATTCCCCTCTTTTCTCCGTTTTTCAAGAATTCTTCTTTTTCCCCCTGTTTTCAAAAAACGTACCCTTTTTCTCTTTTTTTGGCCTTAATGCGAACTGAATTAATAAAACCCAATAAGAAGATCCAACTATTTTTGGTTAAAAGTAAATGTTTTGTTGTTGAAAAGTTTACCATTATATTTTCGGTTTGAAATTCATCTCGTTTGGTTAAAAGTTCTACTATTTGACTGAAATTTTAATTATTTTTTTGAAAATGCAGCTATTTTGATCAAGTAATCTTTTTTGGTCAAAAATTTAACTGCTTGGTTGAAAGTTGAACTTCTTTTCAATAATTAATTTTGTTTGTTTAAGATTCATCTTTTGAAGATGAAAATTCAACTCTTTGGTAAAAAATAAACTATTTGAAAATTTAACTTTCTGGTAGAAAATTAACTTTTTGGTTAAAAAATCATAATTTTGGATGATATTCAAACTTTTTTAGTGAAATTATATACGCAGTCCATTTTTCACTGAAAATTTCTGGTGTATAGTTGAAAATTCAACTATTAAAAGGTGAAAATAAAAATTCTTTTTTTGTTTCTTAAAAATTCGTTTTTTAGCCGTGGTTACGTGTACCGAAATTTCGGTACAAATAAGGGGATCTGGAAAAGGGGTATTTGTACTGATATTTCGGTACGTATAGCTGAATTTTTTCGGTACGCGTAGACACTTCCTCTTCGTTCGATAATTCGATTATTTGGTTCAAAATCTTCTCTGCAGGTTGGAAATTCAAGTATTTGCGCTCTGAAAATTCAACTGTTTTGTGGAAAATTTAATTATTTTCTTGAAAATTCAACTATTTTGTTAAAAATTCAACTATTTTGTTAGAAAGTAATCTTTTGAAGTGGAAAGTTCAACTTCATACTTCCTATCTCATCCATTTTTCGTTGAAAAGATTCATAATTTTAGTTTAAAATCAAAATTCAACCGTTTTGTAGAAAATTCGTCTTTTTGGCTTGAAAATTCAACAGAAAATTAAACTATTAGGTTCAAAATTAACTTTTTTTTGTTTGAAATTTCATATTTCTGTTTGAAAATTCAACCACTTCGTTAAAAATTCACTTTTTTTAAGATTCACCTCTTTGGTTGAAAATGTAAGTAGTTTGTTGAAAATACCTTTTTTTTGTTCAAAATTATTTGTTTTATCTGAAAATTTAACTATTTCGTTGTACATTTATCTGCCTGATCGAAAATTAACTTTCTTGTTGAAAATTCGTCTTTTGGGTGTAAAATTCATCTTCTTTGTTAAAAATTCATCTTTTTGGTCGAAAATTCAACTGTTTTGTTGAAAATTCGTCCTTTTGGATTGAAAATTCTTCTTTTACGGCAAAAACGTCATCTTTTTCGGTTGAAAATGAACTTTTAGGTTTAAAATTCAACTTTTCGGTTGGAAAATTCTACTGTCTTAATTTTAATCGTCTTTGTATATTCAACCAAATTCTACTATTTAGTTAAAAATTCAACTGCTTTGTTAAAAAATCCTTCTTTTGGATTAAAAATGTTAAGTTATTAATGCAAGTGTTCGGTTAAAAATTAATTTTGTTGTTGTTGAAAATTCGACTTTTTGTGTTGAAAATTCATCTCTTTTGGTAGCAAATTAATCTTTTTTGGGTGGATAATTTAACTATTTTGTTGAAAATGCAATACCCTTCGACTTGAAATCTTGGGAATTTAAAGTGATTCATATTAAAATCAAATCAAATATTAAATATCATCTTTAATATCTGATCTATCAGAAGCTACGACTTTAAATTCTTCTTAAATGATACATCTTCATTACTTAATCTTGACTGTCTTCCAATCACCTTCGGCTTCTAATTTCATCATCAGTTTAAAGATCTAGGTTTTTTTTTCTCAAAATCCTAATAGCTTCCATCTTATGGTAACACACCTTCATCCTATGACGTTATTTTCAATATTAATTTGAATTTATATTGTCTTTCGATCATATCCTCAGATTTGACTTTCTTCATCATCAGTTTCGACTATCTTGATCTGGGTTTGTTTTGTTCTCCGAATGCTTTCAGTTTCCTTGTGGTAAATAGTTTCCATCTCGGTTTCCATCTGTTGACTTTCTCTTGCACTAAACAATTATTCTACTAATTGTTTTTTGTAGCAAAATTTCAAAATCAATTTTAATTTATACTTTCATTTTTAAATTTCTTGTGGTTTTGACAAGATCTTCTCATAATTTTTGAATTGGTCATTATTCCATTAAGAAATTTATTATTATATCCTTCTTCCTTTTCCCTTCTGAATGACACAACGAAATTAAAATCGGTCAAATAAGTTAACAAAAACTTTTTAATATCCGACTTCCAACTGCGCAGAATAAAAATCTTAATTGTGTACCACAAAACGCACCTGGATTCATCTACACCCCTCTACAAAATCTAAAGAATACAATAATACATCTCAGTTTGATACTATGTTTGAGAACTGGGTCCATCCCTCTTCTCCAAATATAAAGTTCAAAGAGTCATCGATATCGATTAGGAAAAAAATTAGGGGACTTTCTCTTGTTGATAGAAAATATGTTCCAAGCTCGATTTAATTTAATGGGATTGAAATTTGAATTCAAAAAATGAGAAAAAACGCAGAATCGCAGATACACTCTTCAATTAATATAACGAAACTCTCAAAAATTTAATGATGTAAAGAAAATTGAAAAACCAGGGGGGAAATCTGAATGGGGGAACTACGCTAGACCAAGTCTTTCACGACCCCTGAAAAACTGACCCTATCAAAATAAGCCTAACTTATTGTCGCCAAACAAATAAGGGGGCAGCGTAACTGAACAAAGGATAATCAATCTAACATTTTTGGTCAACAAGCAGATAATTTTTGTTCGAATCCAACAAGGAACTTTAAAATCCTGATATTATGCTTCAAGTTCCTTGAAAATTATAAAATTATTTTCAAAACTCCGGGCTGTCACAGCTTAGTTTACTTGAAAAAAATGAAAAAGTGAATAATTTCTAACCCAAAAAGCGACTATAATTGACTAAAAGTGACCAATGTGCGTAATAAAGTAACAACCGTTCTTTTGAATTCAAAAGAATTCGAAGAAATTGATCATAATTCCAGATGAATTGTAACGAGATCAGGGTAAATTCATTGGAATTCAGAACGAATTAAAAAAATCAAGTTAATTTCAAATAAATTGAAAAAATCTGAAAATCCAAAACATTCTATTGATTTCAGATAAACCAGAGTGAATTTAGAAGAATTCAAGGGAATACAAGAGACTTTGTTTAAATTCATACAAATTTGAGCGAACTGAAGAAAAATTAAATAAAATTCGAGTGTATTTAGAGGAATTTAAGGGAATTCAAGAGAATTCGATGATATTCATACGAATTCAAGATGAATTAAGAATAATTAAAATGGCAGTGAATAGAATTAGTGAATAAGAATCTGCTAAAAGTCATAAGAATTCAAGGTGAACTAAAAGTCTTCAGGGTGAATTAAAAAAAATGTTAACTCAACACAATCCACTGAATTCAGTGGATTTCAATGGAATTCCAAAGAATTCAAATATCTTTCCCTGACTAATTTGTCAGTTTACTTGACTAATCTTGTAACATTTTTAATACAGAACCTTTATAAATGGAATAAAACAATTTTTAATTTATCAAGTTTTTATTTATTATATAAATTTTAATTTACTAATGTGTTTTAATAATATGTGTAATGTTCTTTTGAATTAAAAAGAATTCAAAAGAATTAGATGCAATTTATAAGGATTCCAGGAGAAATTTAACGAAATCTAAAAAATTCCATTGATTTCATTAAAATTTGAGTAACTATATTTAGAGGAATTTCGGAAGATGAGAAGAATTCGATGAAACTCATAAAAATTCAAAAGATGAACTTTAAAAAAATGAAATGAATTGAAAATAATTTAAAAATATGCAAACATTCATTGAATTCAGTAAGTTTGAAATGAATTTAGAAAAATGCAAAAGAATTTAAAAGAATTTAATCAAATGCTTAAGAATTCAAGGAAAGTTTAAAGATTTCAGGATGAATGAAACAAGCACTAAAAGAATCAATGGAATTAAGTAGAATGGAATGAATTTAAGAGAATGCAAGTGAATAACATTTTTTTCAAGAATTCCAAAGAATTGAAAAGAATTTAGAATGAATAATTAAGAATTCTAAATGAATTGAAAAAAATTTCAAAAAATACTTAAAAATCTCTTGAGATCTTTGAAACTCAGCGAAATCCATGAATCCAAAAATCTAGAAAATTCTTTACAACCGCATGAAATTTAGTTTAAATCCCTTAAAATGATTAAAATCCTTGGAAATCTCTTAAATATTGTTTAAATTAATTACAAATTCCTTGGAATTTTTTAAAATACCATAAAATTTTTGAAATCTCTTCAAGTCATTGAAATCAACTGAAAATTCTTTGGAATCTTTCAAAATATCTTGAAATCTTTCAAATTTTTTTAAATCTTTGAAAATACCTAGAAATATTTTTAAATTTTTGAAATCCCACGAGATCCCTAAAGTTATTGAGAATAAATTCTATGAAATCCATGATAATATTATAAAGTCCCGTGAAATTACATGAAACCCGATATTTCCTAAAAACATGGAACATTTATCAAAATAGCGTAAAAGCTTTTAAAATCCTTGAAAATCATTGAAATCTTCAGAAATCATATAAAATCCTTTGGAATTTGTTTATTATCCTAAAACCTTGCAGATCCTATAAAATCATTCAATGTCTTCTAAAATTGATTAAAAGAAAAAATATTGAAAAAATAAAGTAAATTCTATAAGACCCCACAAAGATTTTTTTAAATCCCATAGCATCATTGAATTCTTTGGAAATTCTTTTAAAAATGTAGACCTCTTGAAATTTTTTTGGATCTTTTGAAATACCTTGGAGAATTTTAATATCTTGAAACTTTTTAAAGCTCTTGGCATTTTTTTAAACACACTAAAATCTTTTTAAAAAATTGAAATCCCTTTAAATTATTGAAGTCTGTTCAAAATTCCTTGGAATCTTTAAAATACTAATATATTTAAAATCCTTTGAAATCTTTTGAAATCCCTTGAGACTTTTTAAAGCTCTTGAAAATGCTTTGAAATTTTTAAAAATATCCTGAGATATTTCAAATCCTTTGAAATTTTTTGAAATTCCTTGAAGCTTTTCAAAAATCTGGAAAATTCTCTCAAATTTTTTAAAATACTCTGAAATCTTTAAAATCCTTTGGAATCACTTCAAATTCTTGAAGTATAATAAAAATACCTTAATATTTAGAAATACCTCGAAATATTTGAAAATTTTTTAAACCCTGTGAAATCCCTCAATTCTCGTTAGTAAATTCTTTGAAAATCTATTTAAATATCTTGAGACTTTTTAAATCCATAAATTCATTGAAATCCTGAGAAATTTGATAAAATCCCAAATTTGAGAAAATTGTTTGAAAGTTCTAAAAATACCCTAAAATAATTCAAATCCTTTGAAATCTTTTCAAACCTCTTGAAACTTTTTGAAGCTCTTGAAAATGCCTTGGAATTAAAAAAAAACCTAAAATATTTCAAACCCTTTAAAACATTTTGAAAATTTTGATTTTTTTGATATTTTGATATTTTTAAAGTTCGAGAAAAATCTTTTGAATTTTTAAAAATACCCTAAAATCTTTCAAATTCTGTAAAATATTTGGAAATACCTTAAAATATTCTAAAATCTTTGAAACCCTATGAAATCCTTTAATGCTTGTTAATAAATTCTTTGAAAATGTATTAAAATATCTTGAGAGCTTTTAAATCCTTTAAAATGATTGAAATCAAGAGAAATTTTATAAAATCCCAAATTTTAGAAAATTGCTTGAAAGTTTTAAAAATACCCTAAAATATTTCAAATCCTTTGAAATCTTTTCAAACCCCTTGAAACTTTTTAAAACTTTTGAAAATGCCTTGGAATTAAAAAAAAACCTGAAATATTTCAAACCGTTTGAAACACTTTGAAAATTTTGACTTTCTTGATATTTTGATATTTTTAAAGTTCGAGAAAAATCTTTTGAATTTTTGAAAATACCCTAAAATCTTTCAAATTCTTCGAAATCTCTTCAAATTATTGAAATTTCTTGCATTCTTTGAAAATATCCTAAAATATTTAAAATTCTTTCAAATATAAAAAAAATATAAAATCCCAAAGAGAAAATTGCTTGAAAGTTGTAAAAATACCCTAAAATATTACAAATCCTTTGAAATCTTTTCCAACCCCTTGAAACTTTTTGAAGCTTTTGAAACTGCCTTGGAATTCAAAAAAAGCCTAAAATATTTCAAATGCTTTGCAATTTTTTAAAATATCTTGAAACTTTTTAAAGATCTTCAAAAATCTTTCAAATTTTTAAAAATGCTCTTAAATCTTTAAAATCCTTCGGAATCACTTCAAATTCTTGAAATATAATAAAAATACCCTTGTCACTTTTTGAGAAAAATCTTTTGAATTTTTAAAAATTCCCTAAAATCTTTAAAATTCTTCGAAATCCCTTCAAATTATTCAAATTCCTTGGAATCTTTGAAAATATCCTAAAATATTTCAAATTCTTCAAAATGTTTAGATATACCTTAAAATATTCGAAAATCTTTAAAACCCTAAGAAATACCTCAACAATTCTTAAAAAATTTCAAATATTTCGCAAAGTTTTCAGATAAATTTCAAAGATTGCACCAAGATTTCAAGGATTTTTCAAAGATGTCGAAGATTTCGGATAAATTTAATGGAGTTCACAAATACTTCAATGATTTCCCAAAGATTTCAATAATTTCACAAATATTTCCAAGTATTCCAAAAATATTTCAAATATGAACTTAACTGATTTCAAAAATATTTCAATTATTTCACTAAGATTTCAGATAGATTACAAAGAGATAAAGATTTTAATGATTTTCCAAAAAATTTTTAAAGATTTCGAAGATTTCGGATAGGTTTAAAAGATTTCAATGATTTCCTAAAGATTTAAAGAAGAGTTAAACAATTTCACAAATATTACCAAATACTTCGCAAAGATTTCACAAAGCTTTGACAAAGGTTGCAATAATATCTTAAAGATTTTATAAATATTTTACTAAGATTTCAAATATTTCACAAAGATATTTTTTTATATTTTTTTTTTATTTCGGATAGGTTTCAAAGATTTCAATCATTTCCTAAAGATTTAAATAATTTCACAAATATTACCAAATATTTAAAATACTTCGCAAAGATTTCACAAAGATTTGACAAAGATTGCAATAATATCTCAAAGATTTTATACATTTTTGACTAAGATTTCAATTATTTCACAAATATTTTATATATATTACAAAAAGATAAAGATTTTGATGATTTTCGAAAGATTTCACAAAGATTGCAAAGATTTCGAATAGGTTTAAAAGATTTTAATCATTTCCTAAAGATTTAAAAAAGATAAAAATAATTCCACAAATATTACCAAATATTTCAAATACTTCGCAAAGATTTCACAAAGATTTGACAAAGATTGCAATGATATCTCAAAGATTTTATCAAGATTTTTCAAAGATTTCAAATATTTCGCAAAGATTTCGAATAAATTAAAAGGATTTCAGAAAGACTTCTATTATTTCACAAAGATTCCAGATAGATTTCAAAAATTGAACAAAGCAAGCAAGAATTGAAAGATTTCCAGTTTCGACGATCCGATGAATTTAATCATTCGATTTCAGAGAAGGGCAAATCAATACTTTGCCCCTCCCTGGTCGATTTCTAGGGGGGGGGGGGCATTTCCCCCTGTGTCCCCTAGGGCTCCACTGCCTCTGCTTCCTGGTTCCAAAACATTTTCTAGAAAAATATAAAATGCTCGTGAAAGAGGGTTTCTACTCGGGTTTCTATGCGAGGGTAATAGACTCTAGAAGGGGGCTAATGCATGATAAGATAAGGGTTAGGAATTTTCCATAACTACTGTTCAAAAGGGCATACCTATCGCTTATCTTTGCGACAGATGGAACCAACTGACCTTCAGAGGGCGCTGCTGTTAGCAGTTTGTCGTGCAGACTGCAGAAGACGCTATCTTGTCTCGTAAATAATAACTCGCGAACTATAAACCCTACGAAGAAAGGATAGCCTTGACAGTAAACCCCCTAACGGATTTCCTTATGTCCTTCTGGCTTATGAAACTGACACTAAAACCGAAGCATAAAGGGTCAAGTATGAAACCGCCGCTTACCTTTAAAAATGATAAATTTACCTCAAGAGTCAAGACTCAAGGGTAGCCTATCATCTATCATGACTTTCGCGTTAAAGTCCATTTTTCCTGCATTTCATTAGCAAACACTACCTTTTTGGCATAAAAGATAAACGAGGGAGGTTTAATGTTTTTTTAATGACTACTTCATATTCAGAATATCAGACTTCACAGCCCAAAATAGTACCTAAACAGGAGAAATAGGGTGATTTTTCACGAAAATAGGGCACTTATTTCTTTTAAACAAAACTAACATCCAGGTAACAGTTCTCGTAAGATCAGTGAAGTTAAGCATTGTTGGGCGCGGTTAGTACTTGGATGGGTGACCGTTTAGGAATACTGCGTGCTGTTGGCCCGTCGTGGGTGTGGTGGGCCCACATTTGTAGTAAATATCCACCTAGAAACACTACCCGAATCGGGTAGTGAAGCAATGAACTTTCGAGGTCGAACTGCTAATCAATTTTTTTTTTTTTTTTTTTTTTTGTATGAAACGCATAATTTTATGAAACGCATTCAAAATAGTTGAATTTTCAACCCAAAAAGTCGAATTTTCAAAAAAAGAGTCAAGTTTTCAAGCTAAAAAGTCGAATGTTTTAGAAAACAGTTGACTTTTAAAGAAGAAAATAATTTTTAACAGGAATGTAAATCTTAAATAATTAAAGATGAATATTCAAACAAAAAATTTATTTTTAAACGAACACATTAAGTATTAACCAAATAGTTTAATTTTTACTCCAAAGGGACGAATTTTCAAAAATAAAGTTGAATTCTCGTCCAAAAAAATGACTTCAACAAAATACTTTCATTTTAGAAAAAATAATAAAAATATCAACAAAATAGTTGAATTTTTAAGCAAATAGTTGAATTTTCAGTCTAAAAAGATGAATTTTCAACCAAATTATCCAATTTTCAAACAAAGTTTCATTTTCAAGCTCAAAAGATGACTTTAACAAAGTAGTTGAATGTTCAACTAAAAAGATTAGTTTTTAACCAAAAATGTAAAAATTGAATTTTCAATTTAAATAATTCATTTTCATAAAAAAAAAAAAGAATTTTCAACGAGTTAAAATCAACAAACAAAAAAAAAGCATTTTTAACAAAACAGTTGAATTTTGAACCAAAAAGATGAATTTTTGACAAAGAAGATTAATTTTTAGGCCAAAAAGACGAATTTTCAACTAAAGAGTTAATTTTTCAAGCTAAAAATTTTTAAGAAGCAGTAGACATTGAAACACGACAAAAAGAATTTTCAACAAAATAAAATAATGTTCAATACAAAAATTATGTTATAACCAACCAGTTTAATTTTTAACCCAAGAAGACGAATTTTTTAAAAAACAGTTCAATTTTCAACAAAACAGTTAATTTTTAACCAGTAAAGATGAATTTTCAATCTAAAAGGACGAATTTTCAATCCAAAAGGATGAATTTTTAACAATACAGTTGACTTTTCGTCCAAAATATATAACTTTTCATTTTAGAAAAAAATAATTTAAATTTCAACAAAATAGTTGAATTTTAACCAAACAGTTGAATTTTCAACAAAATTATCGAATTTTCAAACGAAAAAGATTAAAATTCAACCAAAAACAATTGAATTTTCAAGCTGAAAAGATGACTTTAACCAAGTAGTTGAATGTTCAGCTAAAACGATAAGTTTTTAATCAAAAATGTAAAAATTGAATTTTCAATTTAAATAATTAATCTTCATGAAAAAAAAAAGAATTTTCAACAAGCTAAATTGTAAACAGAAAAAATGAATTTTTAACAAAGCAGTTGAATTTTGAACCAAAAAGATGAATTTTTGACAAAGAAGATTAATTTTCTGCCAAAAAAGTCCAATTTTCAACTAAACAGTTAAATTTTCAAGCTAAAAATTTTTAGGAAACAGTAGACTTTGAAACACGACAAAAAGAATTTTGAACCAAATAAAATAATGTTCAACAAAAAAATTATATTTTAACCAAATAGATTAATTTTTAAGCCAAAAAGACGAATTTTTTAGAAAACAGTTGAATTTTCAACAAAAAAGTTAATTTTTAACCAAATAGTTGAATTTTCAACCAAAAAAGATGAATTTTCAACAAAATTATCCAATTTTCAAACAAAGTTTCATTTTCAAGCTCAAAAGATGACTTTAACCAAGTAGTTGAATGTTCAACTAAAAAGATAAGTTTTAAACCAAAAACGTAAAAATTGAATTTTCAATTTAAATAATTAATTTTCATAAAAATGAGAATTTTCAACGAGTTAAAATCAACAAACAAACAAAAAGAATTTTTAACAAAACAGTTGAATTTTGAACCAAAAAGATGAATTTTTGACAAAGAAGATTAATTTTTTAGCCAAAAAGACGAATTTTCAACTAAAGAGTTAATTTTTAAAGCAAAATTTTTTTAAGAAACAGTAGACTTTGAAACACGACAAAAAGAATTTTCAACAAGAATTTTAACTTTCAATCAATAAAGATGAATTTTCAACTAAATAAAATAATGTTCAACAAAAAAATTATGTTTTAACAAACCAGTTTAATTTTTAAGCCAAAAAGACAAATTAAAAAAAAAACAGTTGAATTTTCAACAAAAAAGTTCATTTTTAACCAATAAAATGAATTTTCAATCCAAAAGGATGAATTTTTAACAATACAGTTGACTTTTCGTCCAAAATATATAACTTCGACAAAATAGTTTAATTTAAAAAAAAAATAATTGAAATTTCAACAAAATAGTTGAATTTTAACCAAACAGTTGAATTTTCAAACTAAAAAGATGAATTGTCAACAAAATTATCGAATTTTCAAACGAAAAAGATTAAAATTCAACCAAAAACAATTGCATTTTCAAGCTGAAAATATGACTTTAACGAAGATTAATTTTCTACCCAAAAAGACGAATTTTCAACTAAAAACAGTTGAATGTTCAACAAAAAAATTATATTTTAACCAAATAGTTTATCTTTTAGGCCAAAAAGACGAGTTTTTTAATAAACAGTTGAATTTTCAACAAAAAAGTTAATTTTTAAACAATAAAGATGAATTTTCAATCTGAAAGGACGAATTTTCAACAGAATAATTAATTTGTCAACAAAACAGTTGAATTTTTAACCAAATGGTTGAATTTTCAACCTAAAAATGGTTCATTGAAAAAACGAATTTTCGACCAGTTGAATTCAACCACAAAAGATTAATTTTTAACAAAAAGATGAATCTTCAACAAAGAAGATTAATTTTCCTACACAAAAAGGTGAATTTTCAACAAAATACGTGAATAAAGGATACATTTTCAACCAAAAATGAAATCATTAAATTTTCAGATAAAAAAAGTCATTTTTAAACCAAAAAGAAAAGAATTTTGAACCAAATAGTTAAATTTTCAACCAAAAAGTATCATTTTCCACCCAAAAAATTAAATTTCTACCAAAAAGGCGAATTTTCAAGCCAAACAGTAAAATTTTTCACAAAAGTTGAATTTTCTACTAAAACAATTAAATTTTCAAGCCAAAAAGTAGAATTTTCTACAAAAAAGTTCAATTTTCTTCTAAAGAGATGAATTTTCAAAACAAAAAGATGATTTTTCTACCAAACAGTTGAATTTTTAGTACGAAAATATAAATTTTCAACAATAAAGTTCATTTTCAAACAAATAGTTTAATTTTCAAGCCAAAAAGACGAATTTTCTACAATGCAGTTGAACTTTCTACCTGGAAATATAAATTTTCAACAAAACAGTTAATTTACAACCAAATAGTTGAATTTTCAACTAAAATGATGAATCCTCAAACCAAAAGATTTTTAAACAAAGTAGTTCAACTTTCAACGAATCAGTTGATATTTCAAACAAACAAGATTTTAATTTGAAATCAAATACAGTTTATTTCAACCAAAAAATACGAATTTTCAACAAAATAGTTTAATTGTGAACCAAAAAAGTTGAAATTTTACAAAGAAGATTAATTTTCTACCCAAAAAGACGATTTTTCAACTAAAGTTTCAAATTTTCAAGCTAAATATTTTTAGAAAACAGTAGACTTTGAAGCACGAAAAAAAGAATTTTCAACAAAATAAAATAATGTTCAACAAAAAAATTATATACAAAGAAATGAATTTTCAACAAAAAAGGTAATTTACAACCAACCACATACTTAAATTATCAAATAAAATTATGAATCTTGAACCAAAAAAATGAATCTTTAGAAAGTAGTTCAACTTTCAACCAAGCAGTTGATATTTCAACCAAAAAAGTCGAATTTCAAACTTGAAATTTCTACCAAAGTAGTTGAACTTTGAACCCCAAAAAATGACCTTTCAATAAAAAATAGTTGTATTTTCTTATTGGGTTCTACCAATTCAATTCGAATTTAAGCGAAAAAACGAGAAAAAGTAAAAATATCTCGAAAACAAGAGAAAAAGCGAAATTATTTAAAAAAGGAGAAATTAGGGAATAGGGGAACAGGGGAAAGCGTGTGAAGTCTGGAATATGGTTCAATAGAAAAAATTGTAATAGGACAAAAAATGACGTGTACTCACGGATACATCAGAATTGATTGACGACTCAAGGAAGATGAGATGGGAAACTTACCTGAAACAAAAAAGAAAAAACGATTAAATATATAAACAAATTAACTAAATCCATTATTGAATAGAAAGCCTCAATTTTGAGTAAAAAAAATTGTTTCTTTATATTGACTAATCAGGAACGAATACTCTGACCTAAATACAATTTTAAAAAAATTATCAAGTCTGGAAGTAACTAAAATAACGACAGGAATTTTGCGGATAAAGCTACTTTCAATAAGTGATTTGCAACGAAAACACTAAAGATAAAAGCTACATCATTTCTCAACTCCAACTGCTAATTCGATCCAAAAAGGAATGCAAACAGTTCTATTTTAATCTGTGAATGCACACGTTAATGCTTTGCATCAACAAACTTGAGTAATTTCGTTTAGCGCTTAAAAGCATTTTTTTTAAATTGAAACTTTACAAAAATAAATTATAATAAAAGATGCAGCACCGTTTAGAAGATTCCATTTTTAAAAATTGCTAAGAGACTTATTTTCGCGAGAACGCACCGACTTTTCGAAAATATTTATTTTTTATCCACTTTCAATTCCACAAGTGTCTCAATGATGAGTCACCAGACTTGCCTTTTCCAAAAAAATGCAGACAATTAAATTCAATTTCAAAAGATTCTACTGATCGCAGCCTAATTTATCAACAATTTATTATACAATTATGAATTAATGCAAATATGAAGGGCTTTTCAACAATTATTGAATTCTAAATAATTCTTAATAATATTAATATAAAATTTCTTAAAAGTCTGGAATTATCATATCGAAGGGTTGAACACTCGACTTTTGAGTGTACATCAGATTTCAAGATATCAAAAATTTCAAAAGATTTCAAAGAATTGAAAGATTTCACAAAGATTTCAAATATTTCAATGCTTTTAAAATAATTCAAAGATTTCGCAAAGATTTTAAAGATTTTAGACAATTTTTAAAGATTTCAAAAGATTAAATTTTTTTTTAATATTTCGAAGATTTTAAAGATTTCAGAAACATTTCAAAGATTCCAAAAGATTTGAAAGATTTCGCAAAGATTTTAAAGATTTCAAAAATTCCCAATATATAAAAACGTTTTAGACGATTTAAAAGATTTTACAACGATTTGAAAGATTTCAGAAAGATTGGAAAAATTCCAAAAGATTTCAAAATAAATCTCATAATCTCCCCACTGAGTATTTCAAAATATATTAGAAGATTTTAAAGATATCAAAGATTTCGCAAATTTTTTTTAGATTTCAGAAAGGTTTCAAAGATTTCAGAATATTTCTAAATGTTTCAGAAGATTTCGCAACGATTTTAAATATTTAAAAAATTCCCAAGATATAAAAATATTTTAGATGATTTAAAAGATTTTACAACGATTTGAAATATTTCAGAAAGATTGGGAAAATTCCAAAAGATTTCAAAATATATTAGAAGATTTTAAAGATTTCAGAAAGATTTCAAACATTCTAAAAGATTTCAAAGATTTCAAAAAATTTCAAAGATATCGCAAATATTTTCAAAATTCAAGACAATTTTCAAGGATTTTAAAGACTTAAAAAATTCCAAAATATTTCAGAAGATTTCAAAGATTTCGCGCACGACAAAAAGAATTTTCAACAAAATAAAATAATGTTCAACAAGAAAATTATATTTTAACCAAATAGTTTAATTTTTAAGCCAAAAACACAAATTTTTTAGAAAACAGTTGAATTTTCAACAAAAAAGTTAATTTTTAACCAATAAAGATGAATTTTCAATCTAAAAGGACGAATTTTCAACAAAATAATTAAATTATCAACAAAACAGTTGAATTTTGAACGAGACTGTTGAATTTTCAGCCTACAAATGGTTCATTGAAAAAACGAATTTTCAACAACAAAAGATTAATTTTTAACAAACTGGTTGAAACCTGAACCAAAAACATGAATTTTCAAGAAAGAAGATAAATTTTCAACCAAAAATAAAATAGTTTTTTCAAACATCCTAAAAGATTTCAAAGATTTTAACAAATTTCAAAGATATCGCAAATATTTTAAAAATTCAAGAAAATTTTCAAGGATTTTAAAGACTTCAAAAATTTCCAAAATATTTCAGAAGATTTCAAAGATTTCGCGAAATTTTTAAAGATTTTATAAAGATTTCAAAGATTACAGAAGATTGCAGAATATTTCTAAATGTTTTAGAAGATTTCGAAGATTACACGAAAATTTCACAAAGATTACAAAATATTTCACAATTTAAAAAATATTTTAAACATTTCAAAGAATTCGCAAAGATCTTAAAGATTTCAGAAAGATTTCAAAGATTTCATGACCAGTATAAAGATTTCAAAAGATTACGCAAAGGTTCTAAATATTTCATTTAATTTAATTTCAGTTTATGAAGCTTATCGGAAAAAGACCATTTACAAAGCAACCATTTTTTGTATGTAATATTTATATAAAGATGTACTTTGGACTTTACTAAAAGATATAAAAAATTTCAGAAGATTTCAAAGATTTCAGAAAGATTTCAAAGATTCCAAAATATTTGAGAAGATTTCAATGGTTTCGCAAATATTTTAAAGGTTTCAGAAAGATTTCAATGATTCTAAAATATTTCAGAAGATTTCAATAATTTCGCAAAGATTTTAAAGATTTCAAAGATTCCAAAATATTTCAGAAGATTTCAATGATTTCGCGAAGATATTAAAGATTTCAGAATGATTTCAAGGATTCCAAAATATTTCAGAAGGTTTAAAAGATTTGCCAAAGATTTCAGAAAGATTTAATGATTCCAAAATATTTTTACGATTTAGCAAAGATTTTAAAGATTTCAGGAAGATTTCAAAGATTCCAAAATATTTCAGAAGATTTCAATGATTTCACAAAGATTTTAAAGATTTCAGAAAGTTTTCAAGAATTCCAAAGTATTTCGGACGATTTCAAAAATTTCGCAAATATTTCACAAAGATTTCAAAGATTCCAAAATATTTCAGAAGATTTGAATGATTTCGCAGATTTGAAAGGTTTCCGAAAGATTCCAAAATATTTCAAAATATTTCAATGATTTCGCAAAGATTTTAAAGATTTCAAGAATTCCAAAATATTTCAGATGATTTCAAAGATTTCAGAATGATTTCAAAGATTCCAGAAGATTTCAATAATTTCGCAAAGATTTTAAAGATTTCAAGAATTCCAAAATATTTCAGACGATTTCAAAAATTTCGCAAAGATTTCACAAAGATTTCAAAGATTCCAAAATATTTGAGAAGATTTTAATGATTTCGCAGATTTGAAAGGTTTCAGAAAGATTTCAAAGATTCCAAAATATTTCAAAATATTTCAATGATGTCGCAAAGATTTTAAAGATTTCAGAAAGATTTCAAGAATTCCAAAATATTGCAGAGGATTTCAAAGATTTCAGAAAGATTTCAAAGATTCCAAAATACTTCAGAAGATTTCAATAATTTCGCAAAGATTTCAAAGATTCCATAATATTTCAGAAGATTTCAATAATTTCGCAAAGATTTCAGAAATATTTCAAAGATTCCAAAATATTTCAGAAGATTTCAATGATTTCGCGAAGATATTAAAGATTTCAGAATGATTTCAAGGACTCAAAAATATTTCAGATGATTACAAAGATTTCGCAAGGTTTTGAGAAAGATTGAAAAGATTCCAAAATATTTCTGAAGATTTCAATGGTTTCGCAAAGATATTAAAGATTTTAGAATGATTTCAAGGATTCCAAAATATTTCAGAAGGTTTAAAAGATTTGACAAAGATTTCAGAAAGATTTAATGATTCCAAAATATTTCTACCATTTAACAAAGTTTTTAAAGATTTCAGGAAGGTTTCAAAGATTCCAAAATATTTCAGAAGATTTCAAGGATTTCGCAAAGATTTTAAAGATTTCAGAAAGATTTCAAAGGTACCAAAATATTTCAGAAAATTTCAATAATTTCGTAAAGATTTTAAAGATTTCAGAAAGATTTCAAGAATTCCAAAATATTTCAGATGATTTCAAAGATTTCAGAAAGATTTCAAAGATTGCAAAATATTACAGAAGATTTCAATGATTTCGCAAAGATTATAGAAAGATTCAATGATTCCAAAATATTTTAAAGATTTCGCAAAGATTTTAAAGATTTCAAGGATTCCAAGATATTTCAGAACATTTCAATAATTTCGCAAAGATTAAAGAAAGATTCAATGATTCCAAAATATTTTAAAGATTTCGCAAAGATTTTAAAAATTTCAGGAAGATTTCAAAGATTCCAAAATATTTCAGAAGATTTCAATAATTTCGCAAAGATTTCAGAAAGATTTCAAAGATTCCAAAATATTTCAGAAGATTTCAATGATTTCGCGAAAATATTATAGATTTCAGAATGATTTCAAGTACTTAAAAATATTTCAGATGATTTAAAAAATTTCGCAAAGTTTTCAGAAAGATTGCAAAGATTCCAAAATATTTCTGAAGATTTCAATGGTTTCGCAAAGACATGGCAAAGATTTGAAGGATTCCAAAATACTTCAGAAGATTTCAAAGATTTCAATGATTCCAAAATATTTCAAAAATGTCGCAAAGATTTTAAAGATTTCAGGCAGATTTCAAACATTCCAAAATATTTTACAGACGTTGCAAAGATTTCTGAAATATTTCAAAGATTCCAAAATATTTCAAAGATTTCGCAAAGATTTTAAAGATTTCACGAAGGCGTGTATATTAAAGATTTAAAGAGTAATTGAGCCTTCGATTATATTATTTTTATCAGTGAAAAAAATCAATTCGTATGAGTTCAAAAGATTTCACGACAATTTTAGAGACAATTTAATTTTTAATTTTCAAACCATTTCAAATATTTCAGGAGATTTCAAAGATTTTAGAAATATCTCAAAGATTCCAAAATATTTCATAAAGATATCAAAGATTTCGCAAAGATTTTAAAAACTACATAATGATTTCAAACATTTCGCGAAGATCTTAAAGATTTCAGGAAGATTTCCAAGATTACAAAATATTTTAAAGATTTTAAAAACTTCGCGAAGGCTTGTCTACCAGATTGTCGAAGATTTCAAAAGATTTCACGACGATTTTAATGATTTAAAAGATTCCAAAATATTTCATGAGATTTCAAAGGTTTCGCAAAGATTTCAAAGAATCCAAAATATTGCAGAAGATTAAAAAAATTCTAAAAGATTTTAAAGATTCGAAAAGATTTCATAGATGTCGCAAAACTTTTAAAGATTTCACAAAGGCTTGTATCATATAACTTTTATTAGCGAAAAATCAATCAATGTTAAGACCTTTAAATAGATGCAACTAAAAAAATTCCAGCCACTTTCAAAAAATTCCAGGGCTTTTCCAGATCTTGTAACAACCCTGATTTAACGATTTCAAATAATCTCACACTTTCTTACAAATTCGAAAGCCAGATTCGAGAACTCTAGAAACATTTACCGAATTAAAATATAATTAAGAGACGAAGCATTGTACACGGGAAAGTGGCACAATGGCACATTTAATCTAATTATATCCAAAAACCTAAAATTATTTCAAGAGGCCTGCCTCTATTAAAACTGTAACTCCCTCTTTTAACACACTTACTTACAAGACTTTAATTAAAAGAAAAACTTTCATGCCTAACGCACTATATGATAATTAAAGATAAGAAAATAAAAGATAATTTTTCATCAAACTTTCTCCCCCATGGAATGAATATCTGTGGCATCAGCATGACGCTGAACGAGATCTGCATAATAAATTCAATTTTCCCGGATCAAAACCACCCACTTGGGCGTTACCGTCTGCCAATGGATGTTCCTCTATAATCAGAAAATTGTGCATACTTTCTAATCCAATGCAAGTATGCGTTTCCACGCATAGCTCATCATAGGGATTATTATTCTAATATAGAATAATAAGGGACATATGTTGGTCACAAAAAAGAATATGGTAAGTTAGACACAAAAAGAATTAAGCCAACTGAACATCCTGTTTCGGGCATTGACTTCCGCTTAAAGTTGCGACAGAGAGAAGGACAATAGACTCTTCCAATGAGCAAACGTGCCTCTCGGGCAAACTTTTTACTCTCTTTTATGTATTATTATATCTCGGTAAATACCGGGAAAGAAAAAACGAGTGTCGACTACAATTAGTGTCACTTCCACTCGCATAATTCTCCCATAACCGCTATATCAGAGCTAATCCCGTATCAGGGAAAAGTTATTTAATCTGACCTGCGGTCAAACTGCTCACAAACTGGTTCCTAAACGATTCGTAATCTATAATTCCGGAATCTAGAATAAAGCGAAGTCGGATATTTATTCTGATCTTGTCCTAAACCTAGATTTAAACATTTTTGATATTATAATTATATCAATTTGATTTATTCGATTTTAAAAAGGAAGCTTTCATGGAGATTAAAAAGTGAAAATCTCAGTAGAAGAGTAGATATACTATGATTATCTATAATACTTGAACAAAGTTTAAAATAGCGTGACTGAGTTTGACGGAAGAGGCTCTTTTAACTTTTCTTCGAACCAAATTATTTTCAGTTGTAGACGTACGTTTGTTTCCTTAGTTCATTTCGTGGCTTGCGCCTAAAATCCGGTAACGAGCTTCACAAACCATCAGTTTAAAGTAAAATTTAAAAAGTCTTGGAAACGACTTTCCAAGAAGATTCAGACTTCCCGGAATAAAATGGTCTCAGAACAGGAGAAATAGGGTGATTTTTCATGAAAATAGGGAAATAATAGGGGAATAAATTTTTGCAAAGAAAATTAATGTAAGTATCCCGTATTGAAATCAATTTCCACAAAATAGTTGAATTTTTAACCTCATACTGGATTTTTCAAACAAAAAGATGAATTTTGGAACAAGAAGATTAATCAAGGAATTTGCATTATCATTAGAAAATAACAGAAAATATTTAACGTCTTTTCAGACTAGATGGAGCTATGGAAGAAAAATTATTTTGAAATAATTTTTTTCTGAAAAAAGATCTCCTTCCGCTCCGCTGAGAATCGAACCACAGAACTACTGATTTCCGTCAGGTGCTTTCCCATTAAGCTACTAGAGAGATCGAGAGAAGAAACTTTTTTCAGAAATACACGCATTATTTTGCTAGATGGTACCAATCAAAATTTTCAAGGAATCTAAATAATTTTTTTTCTGAAAAAAGCTCTTCTCCTTTCTATATTGTATTCTGTATTTCTGAAAAAAGTTTCTTCTCTCGATCTCTCTAGTAGCTTAATGGGAAAGCACCTGACCGGAAATCAGTAGTTCTGTGGTTCGATTCCCAGCGAAGCGAAATGAGAAGATCTATTTTCAGAAAAATATTATTTAAAAATAATTTTTCTTTCATACCTCCATCTAGTCTGAAAAGACGTTAAATATTTCCTGATATTTTCTAATGATAATGCAGATTCCTTGAAAAATTTGATTTGTACCATCTAGCAAAATAATGCGTTCATTTCTGAAAAAAGTTTCTTCTGTCGATCTCTCTAGTAGCTTAATGAGAAAGCACCTGATCTGTGGTTCGATTGCCAGCGGAGCGAAAGGAGATCTTTTTTCAGAAAAAAATTATTGAAGAAGATTAATTTTCTACCAAAAAGACGAATTTTTAACCAAAAATAGTTGTATGTTTAACCCAGAAAAATGAAATTTCTACAAACAGTCGAATTTTCAACCCGAAAATATTTTAAGTTGAAACAAAAAAATTAATTTTCAACCATATAGTTAAATTTTCGACCAAAAAATATAAATTTTCAAACAAAAAAGTTAATTTTAAACCAAATATTACAATTTTCTACCAAAATGGTTAAGTTTTCAAGCCAAAGATAGAAAATAGTAAGAAAATAGTAAGAATCTTCAGCCAAATATAAAGAATTTTTAACCAAAAATAATTCTAGACTTTTCATCATGAGAAGAAAAAATTTTGAACAAAAAAGTGAATATAACCAAGAAAGATCACTTTTCTACCAAAATAGTTGAATTTCCAACCCCTCAAAAAAAACGAATTTTCTACAAAAAAATTGAATTTTCAACAAAAAAGTTAAGTCGCAACCAAATAGTTCAATTTTGTGACAAATTGTTAAATTTTCAAGCCAAAAAGACAAATTCTCTACAAAACAGTTGCAGTTTTAACCCAAAAATATGAATTTTTAACAAAAAAATAATAATTTCCAAACAAAATAGTTGAATTTTCAACCCAAAAAAACGAGTTGAAAAAATAGTTCAATTTTAAACAAAAAAGTCCACTTGCTATAAAGTAGTTGAATCTTCACCAAAAAATTTCACATTCAACCAAATAGTTAAATATTCTGTCACAAAATATGAATTTTTAAGAAAAAAGTTCATTTTCAAACAAAATAGTTAAATTTTCGAACAAAATAGTTGAATTTT
>CAKNYM010047403.1:26250-80265 GCA_932195095.1 Andricus curvator | reverse complement strand
ACGTGCACAGTTGTCCAAGTGACAACTGTGCACGCCGAAATTTCGACGTGCACAGATGGGCTCTTGTGGTCTTGGACGTGCACAGATGGACGTGCACAGTTGTCCGTCCGACCATCGACGTGCACAGTTGGGCACGTGCAAAGTTGCTACGTGCAAAGTTGTCCGTCACCCTGAAATCTTTGATCCAATTGGTAGAATAGTGTAGGCTCCAAATGTTATTAAATTATTAAAAAGTAGCATTTTTTACATGAAAAGTGAAATATCTTTTATAATAACAATAATGAAATATCTCCTATGGAATAATTGAGTTTTCAAAATTTCCACAAAAATAGAATTTGAGCTTTAACTAGTCAATTTATCCTGGAATTGTTGGACGAGTCAGTTGAATCTTGTAGGCTACAGGTCGACTGAACTGTTAGTAAAACGAATTTTAGGCATAAAAAGTGCAATATCTCCAGCAATAATTCATAAAACACAATTTATTGAAAAAATACTTTATCTAGTCATTATATTGAAATTTTTAGACACACTGTTAGAAAAATCTGTACTAAATTCAGTATACATGTAATGGAAGCGAGAATGCACAACATGAAATTAAATTTAGTATACCAGCGTACAGTAAATTTAGTATATTTATACTGAATTTAGTACACGCGTATACTAAATTTCATATACGTGTTTACTAAATTCAGTATGAATATACTAAATTTACTGTACGCTGGTATATTAAATTTAATTTCATGTTGTGCATTCTTGCTTCCATTACATGTATACTAAATCTAGAACAGATTTTTCTAACAGTGCAAGTCAGTTGAATATGCCGTAGGCTTGAAGTCGACTGAACTGCTAAAAAATCGAAAGTTGGCATAAAAAGTGAAATATCTCTAGAAATAAAATAGGAATACGAATTTCCTGAAAAATAGCATTGTAGATTCATCTAGTCAATTTTTTCTAAAAATTTTTAGATTATTCGGTTAAATATTATATGATACAGGTCGACAGAACTACTAAAGATGATCAATTTTTTCATGTTTTATGAATCTGCTGTATCCAATTTCTGAAAAATGGATAATGTGTATGCACAGAAGTTATTTTTAGTGATTTTTCATCAATTGCAAACAGTTTTATGCAAAGCGATGAAGAATTGGCTGAACTATCCACAAAGGGCGCTAAGTGCATAGATAGTTCGAGAAAATATATTCGTTGTTTTTGTTTTACTTGGCGGCAGTTCACTACTGCGAATCTTAATTTTTATAATTTTCAAGGAAATTACACAAAACTTCTTCAGCAGGATATCAGATTTATTACTCAAATTGAGAACTGATAGTTGCAATTACAGTGTTGGTAATGATGGTATTGTTCAGGGGGGTGGGAGAGATTGTTCTTTATGATCAAAAATAAAGCATACAAAAATGATTTATTTAACAAATATTGTGTTCTGACGAACTTCAATTCATATAACTTCTCACCAAATCCACATTTACTGAATGAAGGGCGAAGGCGGATGTTGCAAGCGAAAATATTCCCTAGATACAACTTCACAATATTCCATTTTTTTAAAGTAAATTAATTGTAAAATACGTTAATTTTTGTAATAAAAAACTTCCGGTGACTTTTATTTTATTTCATCGAATAATTACAATTAAAAAATTTTAAATGCCTGACAAGAAATGATATGAAAAAATGTTTGGGATACAAAAATTCCTGTTTACACATACCTGCAAAACCCTCGTTTGGTCACGGCTTACAGACATTCAAAATGGTCGATTCCGCATAGTGCGCGAAGGAGATGAGCAAAATCCCCATCACCGGTGAGCAAAATGCTCTTCATAGTTACCAAAACATTTTGCTCACAACTTTTACTACTAGTGTCATCTCTGCCATCCAAACTAAAAAGATACATAAGTGACATTTTTATGAAAAATGAGTTTTTGATATCGTCGGATTCGTAAGAGAAAGCTGCATCTAACTGTGTTAATAAAAATGATTAATTATTAATATTTATTGCAAAAAACGATTGTTTATAAATGATTAAAATCGAAAAAGTTAAAAAATACAACATAAAAAGATACACAAAGCACTTTGCGTGTCCTAAAATTTGTACAAGGCATGTAACACTTCATCAGCGTACAAATAAAAAAGAACCGAAAGAACTTTGTGCCTTTTTTGCCCTATAAAAGTGACCGAGTGCGGAGCGAATTTACAAACGAAAAGAATCGCTTGCCCGTACGTATGTTTTAGACTTGTAAAATAGCTCGGGCTCTGTCGGAAATCCAAGGGAAATAAGTCCAGGCTAGATTCAGCTATACACTAGCGACGATCGTTCGGGTAAGTTCGGGACAGCCGGTGAACACACAGTGTCCCTTACGTATGCTTTGTTGTTTTATTTTGAGGCCGTGCTCAAGCTCTTCGATAAAAGCATCGTCCGCAAGTGACTTTGTGTTTTTTTGCCTTGTATTTTTGACTTTCCGCGACTGGTAAAAATCGCTTTCTAATAGAAATTAATTAAAAAATACATTTTTTATTACAAAATATGAAAGAGCACATTATTTTTACCCAAATAGTGTATCTACATTATTCAACATTTTATTCGATATTAGAGTTCTTTAGGAAAACAGTTTTTCTCGATTTTCTCAATTCGAGTGATATTGGACTTATGTATCTTTTTAGTTTGTACGGCAGATCTAGCGTCCTAAATGTTTCCTATGTTAACATCGTGTTGGGTCAGTGAGGTTATATTCGATGCCTGTAAACCATGTAAACGTCAGGTTTTGCACTGTAATTTGTAAAGAAAAGTAGTATTCGATACACGAGGCCTCACGGGCGGGTGCCCCTTTTCGGGTGAATTCACAGGAAAAGGGGCACCCGCCCGTGAGGCCTCGTGTATATCGAATAAAAGGCACAGTGAGCAAACCGCCCATTTGACCTATTGTGTCGAAATATACTACTTTAAATAAACAATTTTTATACGTTTAAAGTTAATGCACAAAAACATTCTCCTTAATACAAATTAAGTACGATAATTAATAACACGGCGATTTTGGAAAGTACAATTACATACATATTTTTGCCAAAACTTGCCGTTTTGTGCTTATAAAATAGATTCTTGAAGTATCGGCTTTTTGTATACTTACGACAATCTTACAAAAGAGTATGCTAAAAAATTGGACTCACCTGCAACAAAAAATGAATAAAATTCTGTTAGTACTGTAAATATTAATAATAAGAAGAATCACTCCCAGAATGTTGGGAACATTCAGTATTGACAGTTCTTCAACTTTGCACTGACGAAAAAAATACTTTAAAAATGATACGCCAACGAACGTCGGATAGCGGAAAACGGTAACGCTCAACTCGGAGAGCATGCACAGAAACGTCATCACGTGACTTTAGCGTTTACGGTAAGCTACGAAACGCTATGTAAAATCTTCTTATTATCTGATTGAGCTAAAACTTCCCGGGTAAAAATATTTGGTCTTGATTTTGGCTTGGGTAAAGACCAATCCAAGACAATTTCAAGTCATTCTGTATGTCTAGCTCATGAGACGTAACCATACTATTTTTGATGTCTTATGGGTCATCACTAATCCGCTTCAAACTATATAGAATGTTTATAATATTTATCTTTATGATATTTATTGTTTATTTATTAATAAGTCTATTTATCTGCAATAATTATGTTGTTTGGATGGCGAATCTAAAAATGTTGTCCATTTTTTCCTATCTCCAACAGTTCACTAGATACTTCTAGAAAATGACAGTTTTAATCTTTTTATGGAAAATTTTATATGCCTGCAGTTGTTGAGACAGACAGGTTCCGAATTTCTTATTTGAAAATTATTTATTACAAAATAACAAGTTTTATCGGTTGTAAAATTTTAATCCTCAGCAGATGTCAACTGTTTGGTCCTTACCTAGCTACCTGATTCCCGGAAATGGCAGGCCCTGCCGATGGGGTCCATACTATGGACCCCATCGGCAGGGACTCCATAGTTTATAGGGGCGATCGTCTTTTCCTCCACGGCTACCTGTGTACCCTTCCCCTTCCAGTGTGCAACGACACTACCCCTCACTGGATGCGAAGTTGCTCCAGGCCCTCGATCTTAATTCTTAGGTCCTTTGTTTTTCAACTTACCTATTTCTTCCCTATTTTCTCGCCTATTCCTCAAATAAAAATGCCAATAGGTCGACAAAATTTCTGACATTTTGTCGAGTTTGAGAATATAATCGTAAATATACGTAGATTCTCAACAATTCCGATTTGAAGTTAAAATTTTCGTAAGCTCCCAATTCCCATTACGTTAATGAGGTGATTTAAATTGTTATCTTTTGTTTTTTTATTGGTACAATTGTTGAAAATTTCAGAAAAAAACCGCAACTTCCTAACATTATTCAAAGAGAATATTATTAAAAATAATAATAACTTGATAATAGCTGGGAAATCGTATTGACCCTCGAAAGTAAATTTTTTAGAAATTGTTGATGTACATTGTTGGCTTTAGGGTCAGGTAAATTGAAAATAATTAAGTTGTTTCAAACGTTTCGGTTCACAATGGTGGCCCTCATCAGCGAGTTTGATTAAATCTGTGAAAAGTACATAATGTCTTGTAGGTAAGCAGTTTTACAATTGGAAGTATTATTCTTTGGTTAATATCTCAGTTGAGAAATTATATAAATTCTTTGATTAAAATTTGTAATTTAATTTAATTTTATTAATAATTATTAATATAGCTTGCAGTATTCTTCAAAAAAATTCTTTTAACGAAGTACAATTGATGAAAAAACAATTACAATGTAGTAGACAATTTTTCAAACAAATTTTTTTAAAGTTGTCAGAAAACACTGCCGTCGAAGAACTTTTTTGAAATCATCTTTTAGCGACGTATATTCAAATGACATTTTTTTAATTTAAACCTGTGAAAGTGAAGTCTTGTCCCCTTGAAAATCGCACTGTAATAAAAATACGAAATTATAGAAAACTCATGATAACATAAAAATTCATTACCTAACATTATTTCTCTTATACACAAAAAACTGTGTTTAAGGATTTATATATAAAAAAAAATTAGTTAAATATACGTCGCTAAAAGACGATTTCAAAAAAGTTCTTCGACTGCAATGTTTTCTGGCAACTTAAAAAAAATTTGTTTATAAATTTGTTTAAAAAATTGTCTACTACATTGTAATTGTTTTTTCATCAATTGTACTTCGTTAAAGGAATTTTTTTAAGAATATACTGCAAGCTATAATAATATTTATTGATAAAATGAAATGAAATTATCATTTTTAATTATAGAATTTATATAATTTCACAACTGAGATATTAACCAAAGAATAATACTTCCAAGCGTACATACAATACATTATGTACTTTTCACAGATTTAATAAAACTCACTGATGAGGGCCACCACTGTATGCCGAAACGTGTGAAACAATTTATTGTTTTCAATTCACCTGACCCGAAAGCCAACAATTCACATCAAAAATGTCTACAAAATAATAACTTGTTCAAACAATTACGTTTGTTAACTTAAATTAATTATTATCTCACCATAATTTAAAAGTGGACCAAAAGTGGAAAATTTTAGAAAAAACTGCAACTTTCTAGAATTATCGTAAGATCATATTATTATTATATACAGTAATGAATTGTTTGAAAAATTATTTCTGTTAAATTTAATTGATTATTGCCTCGATCTAACTGAAAGTTGAAATGATGACCTGAAAGAACAATATAAATGTGTGTATGTATACCTATATATATATATATATATATATATATATCGAATAAAATATAGTAAAATATGTTGAAGAAATAGAAAATTATAAGAAATAAGTGTTGCGAGAATTGAAACTGTAGAATCTATATATATATTTGGCATTACATTCATGTCAAATTTATCCATATAAAAAGTTCATATATTATACGTATTTATACTACATATATTAGATTAGACTTAACCTACTTTTGCGTATTCAAATGATTTTCTTGGACATACTTATATTTTTGAAATAGGAATAGATGTAAGTGGAAAGACAAAAGGATTATCTCCACAGGGGACCTAGCATCGAGGGCCTGGAGCAATTTCGAATCCAGTGAGGGGTAGTGTCGTTGCACACTGGAAGGGGAAGGGTACGCAGGTATCTGTGGAGGAAATGACGACTGCCCGTTTATAGAGGTCGGAGTATAATGGACAATAAAATTTACAAACTAAAACTTTTCTAATTTTGACCCTGGAAAATGTTAAGGCCACAA
The DNA here is from genome assembly GCA_932195095.1 of Andricus curvator. Classification (NCBI taxonomy): domain Eukaryota; kingdom Metazoa; phylum Arthropoda; class Insecta; order Hymenoptera; family Cynipidae; genus Andricus; species Andricus curvator. The sequence continues at coordinate 74,008 of CAKNYM010047403.1, read as the reverse complement.
ATTGGTAATATAATTTTTTTTAAGAGCAATTCGGTGTATTTATCAAGACTTTATCAAGACAAGCAATAGAAGTCTGTATATCTCCAATGTCTAGCTGGTGAGACGGAACCATACATCATGGTCCTAAAGACATATTGAGACATTCAAGACAAAATCAAGACCAAATATTTTTACCCGGGTTGGTAGGCATTATGACATCACATAAACTTATACAAATGGGGCGTGGAAATTCGGATTAAATAACAAAAATGTTAACCCTAGTTAATATACGAAAACAAAGGAAAAAACTGATAAGTAAGCCATCATATAGCAGAATGTAATATAAAATACAAGAAAACATTTTGCGTCCTTACATAGGAAAAAATTCGATTAAGATATGGGACAAAATAATGAAAATCCCTGCCTGTGTTTAGCGATTCGTTTCGAGTTCGAAAAGCGTGTTGTAGTGGTTCGTAGTTGGTTCTTGAGTTTTGATTAGTTTCAGGCGCACCGCGTGCGAATGCTCTGCGCGGTAGTTTTGATCTTTGGAGGCAACCAGTCGAACCGGAATTCGCTCATACCGCGATTCCACAATTTCGTGCGAGTCGTTAAAGCAGGCAGAGTTGTCGGAAGCAATTTGCCAGGAGCGTCAATCTGGAAAAACACTGGTGCAAATTTCATAAAACAAGTTAATTAAGCTCTTGGAGATTCAAAGTACTCGTGCTACGCGGTTTGTTAATTTCCTTTAATTACGACTTGTCGGTATTGAAAAGCTAGAATCAAACGAAAATCGGATTTTAATCGGAATTTTAATAATTTCTCATTAAATTCCCGCTCTTCGCTCAAGTCATTCGAAAACGATTATTTATTGAGTGGATTTTAAGATAAATCGGTCTTCAGTTTACAGGACAAGATTGAAAATCGCACGGAAGAGAAAATCTGAAAGGATCTTTTCACTTAGAGATTGATGAAGAACGGTACACAATTCTAGCCCGGAAAATAGTTGAGCGTAGCAAAAGCGTTATGTGCCGACGCTCTCAATTCGTTCTTGAGGACAATCACGAGGCTCATTAGGCGAAAGCAGACGATTCATTTCTCGTGGGTGGGTCGTCCATGAAATTGAAATAATGGTCTTGCATGTCTCTTCTTAGGAAACCGTTAGGCGTGTCTTACATTAGACGTGGTCTAATTTTTAAAATTGGAACAATCAACCACTTCTATGACATACACTGTGTTTCCAACGCAAGAACCGTTTCAACAATTTCACATATTATGCCTCATGTACTACCCTTTACGTATTCCGTCTTATTCTTTAAGCCTTACGCGTATTTACAATATCCAAATTTACCATTATAGACCCAATACAATACTTTCTCATACGACGCGAATGTAAAAATTAATGCATTTCATACTCAATTTACACCTGTATAATATTCTGTTACGTGAATATAATACAACGATAAAATCTCCTGTGATATCTCTCAATGATGGGCGGGGAGAATTGAGAATCGCCTGCAGCAAGAAGTAAAATAATGGAAATGAGAAGGAGATAAAAGAACAGATTGGAAGAGAGATCGCACGCGGAAACAATATCTCAGTATTAGCATATATCGAGCGATGTAGCTTGGCCGATTACGAAGGGGTCGAAGCACACGCACCGCTCACATGCATTAGGTCAATGCATACATTAAACACTTATGTAGCGAATCCATGGCGAATCCGGGTTACGGGGTGTGTCAAGAATCTCGCCCACTCCAAGATTTTAAGAGCCTTCGTTAAATTGAGCTCTGCACTTCGCCCTAAAGACGGCTCATAACCGTCACTATAAAATTCTGTAATTTACAAGCGAGGGACTGTGATCAGTGCGCACTCGTTAATATTGAGATTTGAATCCCGACAAGGGCCAAAAACCAACCATTACAGGAAAATTGAATTACGCACGTTGTACCGCTCTTGGCGACGAGATTAAGATGAGTCTGAGCTTGTCCTTAAGCGTTTATTTGGGTAGATGCAGATATTTATGGTGAATTCTGAGGTAATCATGGTTCTCAGTGCTGAAAAAAATAATCCGAACTTCAAGAGACGTTAGATATTGTACGTACAAAATAAGGAATAGGAAACGTCTAGACTGCTGTCCGGACGTCTTGATTTTGTCTTGGGTAAACACTCATCCAAGACAATTTCAAGTTATTCTGTATGTCTCGCTCGTGAGACAGAACAAGACTATTGTTTATGTCTTAAGACGAATATTTTCGACTTGAAAACCAAAATTTATGTCTTGACACCAAGGCCTCTGAGGGTCACCACTAATCCGCTTTAAACTTTATAAAATGTTTATATTATTTATCTTCATGGTATTTATTTTGTATGTATTAATAAGTGTATTCATCTGAAATAATTATGTTCTTTGGATGGTGAATCTGAAAATGTTCTCCATTTTTTCCTATATCCAACAGTTCACACCAACGGCCATGCCACGCTGAAAAAACCAGTTCTCGTCAGATCACTGAAGTTAAGCAGCGTTGGGCGCGGTCAGTACTTGGATGGGTGACCATTCGAGAATACTGTGTGCTGTTGGCATATTATGGGTGTGGTGAGCCCAAACTTGTAGTTATTTGTAACTACAAGAAAACTATCCACCTAGAAACACTACCCGAATCGGGTAGTGTCACGCCTACCCTGAAAGGGAAATGGCTTAATGGTATACTACTACCACTAGATACTTCTAGAAAATGACAGTTTTAATCTTTTTATGAAAAATTGTATATGCCTGCACTGCCGTACAAACTAAAAAGATACATAAGTCCAACCTGACTTGAACTGAGAAAATCGAGAATTTTGAATAATCTAGATACACTATTTGGGTAAAAATAATGTGTTTTTTGTTCGCACTAAGAGAAATGATTTACAAAAATTGCAGAAATACACAATTTATTCCGAGGAGAATAGCAGTGCCCTTTTAAAACAACGTGTGTACTGTATTGTTCTCGCATTCTTGTGAGTGACGTTTCGAGTCATGCTTGTTCCTCCCTTCCATTTACTCTAACCTCCCTCCGCCAACCAACGGCTCGAATCCTCGTCCGAGGATGGCTCGCTTTTGCTCCAACTTCCTGGCACCGCACGCGATCCTTCATGGCGTCACGTAAATCCTTGGTGCACACAGTCCTCTGCATGCTCGGTAAACTATCTTCTAAACTCGGTTCAACGGACTTGTACGTGGACATTCCCAACCACAGGTTTTGGACTAACAAGCGCGATGCCATCGCCAGAGGCAAAATTTGGCTTTCGTCAACGCTACTCTGATTTTAGCACTAGATTGTGTGAAACTTCGCTCAAAATTAATATTTAGACTGTTAATAGTGTTATTATATATATATATATATATATATATATATATATATATATTTGTGATGAAATATGAGTGTTTTATTTCGCGAGGCAAATAAAATCATTTCTTTAAGCCCAAAGAAACTGTAGTTATATTGGTTTCTTTTTATATAAAAATACTCTGTACAGAAAAAGAACCTATTTTAATGTTTAGAGTTTGCTTATTCATGTTTAAGTGTTTTAAAACCCTAAATGTTGCAATATATAATAAGTTGCTTAATAATGTAATGTATTTATATAAATAAGTTGCTTTTATTGATCGCTTTGTAAACTTGATATTCGAAGTAAATGAGTCAATATGGAAGACAGTATAAAAGAAGCAAAAGCTAATTCATGTTTGCAACAGCCAGAGGAGAATGAATAGTTTAATTATGTGGCTGTTGCACATAATGTTGATAAACACGAGGATAAACATGACGAGACTCATGGAGACGATGACACCAATATAGGCGATAACGTTTATAAAATTTATAAAGACGAGGAAGCTGATCCAGACGATGTTCCAGATGTGAATGAAGATGATGACGTTTATGCAAAATATATTATGGACATAAATGATTAGACTGATTGCAGATGATGTACATGAGAAAGTCTTAGATTTGGATGGAGATCTAGCATCCTACACAATTGGATTGTGATACCTGTCTCAATGAAGTAACCATGTAAAACTAGTGATTAATCAAAATACACCTCACTAGGTTTATTCAAGCAGAATGATGATGTAGAATTGTAGATCAACAGGGATGTTGAAGATGTCCTCAATGCAGACGTTGCTACGGCTGAAGTTGTGAATGTAGATGACAAAAAGATGCTAATGTAGATGCTGATATATATTTCCAATAAGGTGGCATATGTAAATGTCGATGTAAAACAGGTGAGTTACAAACATTTGCAGCTGCGATTAAAAATGGAATTCCAAGTTGACTGTAGATCGGGTCGGTGATGTGTTTTCAGTGAAACATGAGTAGTTTCTTCGGAAAACCTCGTATGTCGGTTGGCCTCTGAATTAATCAGAACGACTAGATGTTCGCGTGTTTCGAACTGGCGCAAGAACTAGTGCATACGAGAAAGGTACGATGGGATGGCATTTATGATGCCAGGAATTACGTAAGGCCTCGCTGGAGAGAGCAAGTACGAGGATCAACCTTATGAACGATGAACAAAAAGGAGAGGAAGAAGCGACTATTGTTTCTCTTGGCTTGCCATTAAAGCGATATTACATGTCAGTCTGGCAGTAATAGAAAGATCCTTTTTCCTCTTCGTTGGCAGGCATCACGGCAAGTCGTAAAGCTCTGTGCTTACTCAATGCTCATTTCTTCTTCCAACCTACGACCAGGTGTTAACGATTCTTGTAAACTCGAAACTCTACAAAACGCGAAATTTTATGAGGCCTATTTCTGTTCTGGGAGTTTTGAGTCCTCTCTCAATAAATTAAATTTTTAATTAAAAAAAATATAATGGAATTGAAAATTTTTTGAAGGTACTGATATTTTAATCTTATGCTCGAGCTACGGGAGGAAGGCGTCACGATACATGATTATTAATTATGAATTAAATACTTTCCGCTCCCATCTGGACATCAGGCACACCATTATAGATGATAGTTTTCGGGGTATTTTGCTGCCTTCTTCAGGTGAATAGATTAGAGTGTAATGGTTAAATTCTAGTTTCACGTCTTCAGAACCAGTCCTTTCAATAGAGTAAAACTTTCAACGACGTTTTGGTACCTATTGATATCGGTTGCTGGCTTTTAATGGAATTTTCCAGAAAATTACCTTCAACGAGCTGGTGTTTGTCGATCTTGCATCAAACAGCTTCCGAGACAAAAGAGATGAGGAGTAGGGACTAAAGGAAAAAAGGAGTGGGAGGCATGGCCAACAGTGCTTGGGAAGCGAGTTATTTGCTGAGCAATTCCTGTTACAGGATTGCACTCGGGAAGATTCAGCCTCGAGGACCGAGCACTCCTTTCACTCGTCGTGCGGACTGAATTGTGAAACGCTTGGCGGCTGGGCTTTGTAAGCAACAGTCTGGACCCATCCCTCCCCACCCCTTGGCACTCTCATTAATTGCGTTCAGAATGTTTGAAAATATTTTATTGATAGACTCACTGAATTAAATTCTATGACGCGTACTTTTTGTATCTTGCAAATAATTTAAAAAATTGTATTTAGTAAAAAAAAGATCAATTAAATTAATAGCAAGTATCATATTCAAAGTTATTTTCTGTTGAAATATATCAAAATCACTAGTTGTCGGAATTTGATTCACACAAATGTCTTATAAACTGGTGAACTATATTCTATCTCAACTCGAGTATCAAGTGTTTGATGTAAACAGAGCCAATGTTTCCTTCCTAAAGTTCCGGAAGTTCTACCTTCGGGACTTAAGAGGGTCTCTCAACTCATGATTCCAAAGTAACACTATGGAGATCTGGATGCCAGAGAAACTCCAGTGGAGAAAGGATCGATCTCTTGATCGAGTTGGGGAAATAGAGAGACTCGCAGGAGAATCTCGTTCCCTATCCTATCGTTTTCGATGATCAGTCCGTCAGGAAATCGAAGGGCCTCCCGCGTAGTTGATCCGATTCGAAGAGGTCGGCGCTTACAATTTTGTTTGGGAAAGTGATAAAAAAGTATGAAAAGAAGTTTGAAGAAAACGACAGGAAGTTAGAAATAGCTCTCGGAATTCATTTCATAGTAGGAAAGTTTTTTTATAACACAAGCATGATTTCAGCCCTTTTCGACGCCTATGAAGCGGGGCTATAGCTCTACTTTTTACTCCTTAGGGACTGAAAAGTGAGCTCAGAGGTGAATAATGAAAATAATACATCAATGAGCTCGCATTTTACGATTATCAGCCCACTCACCGTAAAAACTGTGAGGAAATTTTGGTTGCAGATAATATAATTTTGCGGTTATTTATGGAAAGTTACCATATATAACTGATCAAATTACCGTAAATTATCGATAATTTTCATAAATTTCCGGAAATTTTTAAAAATGAATTTTGGATAATTTATGGTAAGTTACCATATTTACCTGTAAAATTACCATAAATGACCGAAAATTTCCAGAAATTTCGGCAAATTTATGGACATTTTTTTAATTGAATTTTTGATAATTTGGAATAAATTAACATAAATTGCATGCTTCTTTATTCAAAATCTAATATCGCCTGAAATTATGACTGTATTTTGAGAAATGTCTGAAATCATCCATTTGTTATAAAACATATCGTATGCGCCAAGGGAGAGAGGCACTTTTTCTCCCACTAGGTGCATACTATTACAACCTTTTAAGTATTTTCGATGCTCAGCAATTTAAAAAAAAAGAAATCAATTTTGACAATTTCCTGTCCAATTTTGTACATTTCAAGGAATGCACTTGTCTCGTTCAATTCCTAGAAAAGCGAGAAGTACTCTCTTCTGTTTTCTCGAGGGAATGAACCTGAAAATCGCGCCAGAACGTCGTCTAGACGATTGCTGCAGGGAAAATCAAGTGCCTTAACCTGACGTGCAATTTATCTTAGTATCATTCGCCATCTTCTTTGCTCTTTAAATCGCACCCTCGTTATCTCTCTTACTCACTTGCCTGTTCTTTCTAGCCTAAAGCAAGTCTCGTACCATAGGCGAGGAAAGGTAAACTAAAGGGCAAGATCGTGTCTAACGGGTGTAGAATAGGTCGTGCCGTACAAGGAAATCGATTGTAGCACTGAATCCAGGAGGCGTCCAAAGCGCTAATCGAATAAGCCAAACGCATTTCCAATAACAGAATCCTCAACTCCACCGGTAAAAGAGATAATATAATTTCTTTTTCTTTGAAGCCTAGAAAATCCTAAGAGTAACAGCTTTATAATTGAAAAACGAGAGGGAATTTACTCTTCGCTCGAAAGGAAACAGAAATCCTTTCAATGAAATTGCGTAAGCTTCTTATTCTTTTACGAATGGGCGCTCTGTTGCTAGTCAGAATTTCGCCCTACAAGAGACATTTTTTAGGAGACAATTGCAGAAATTCAAACAAGTGTTTAAATTTTAGGAATGAGAATATTCTCGAACCTTAAATCAAATTTTAATTCATCTTTACTTGAGTCTTCAGCGATTAGAGGAAAGGGAAGCGCGAAATGGTAAAGGAAACGCGATTGGTCAAAGTCGCGGCCTAACGTGAGTACTAATAGGAGTGAGGATGACGGATCATTCAGTTGATTCAGTCGTATGGAAACCGGCGAGACAGTAACAGCTTTTTTCTATCGAATAAAGCCCTACAAACACCAAGCAAACGGAAAAATATTTATAACGACTTATTATTTGAATTTCTTCTAGTGATTTCTGCGAACTCATACCCGTTGACGAAAAGGAAAGCAACTGCCTATCCTCTACTCCTCGGCTCACGAAAGTTTCCTGGAATCAAATATGAACTTATAACTGACTAAATTAGTAGTCAACTATTAATTTTCTCTCCAGTTTCGAACGCGTAATATATAACGTATGTAATTTTGTAAATTTCGAAATTGAAAATCTTAGTTTGGTTGATAAGTAGTCTAGCTCGTCTGGGAAATTGTAGACAGACTGGAATAACGATAATAATCGTAATTTTATGCAGCCCACTCGACTACTGCTGGGAATGATAATGGCGGGTGCGCTAACTCACGGGTCTCGTTATTTGCATACGGCGGGCTTCGTACAAGCAGGGAAAGAAACGAATGACGTAATACCTGTTGACGAGGGAGGCGGAGTGGTTTATTCGAAACGAGGAACTAATGACCGGCCACACATCTGACTCCTCGAGTAGGAACGATCAAAAACCACCCGTATGCATATTCTGGCGAGTTTCTGTAACGGACCAGCCTGCTCAGGAGAGGAAGCCTCGTCATCTTATGCAAACCAGTCTATGAACGATCTCGTGCTGCCGCTCCGGGTTCATTAGCATCTGAGCTTTAAACGTACTAGAAAAATTAATATGGATGCGAATTTTCCTAGAAAACCTTTCTCTTCTATTTATATTTTCATAAAAATTTATTTTTGGACTAGAATCATAAATAGAAAATATTTTTTCAAGGACGAGAACATTTGCACCCTTAATTACTATTTTATGTCTTCTCTTCCCATCTTATGCTTACGTTATACGTTTGCGCATTGAGGTCTACGCTACGTTGAGGTCTTCCGTTCACGTCTTAAATTTACGTCTCATAGTTACATCTTCATGCCTTACATTTTACTTGTTATGTTTACCTTTTTCTGATGACGTTTTACCTTCCACGTAGTAAATCTCTAGATGAAATCTTGCGCCTGAAGCCTTACGTGTCATATCTGATGTCTTGCGTCCTAAGTTTCACGATTTATGTCCCATGTCTTATGTGCAACGCACAATGTTATAATTTTATTTTTCGGCTTATACCTTATTTTTGAAGTCACTATTCTTCAATCCTAAGTTTCAATTCCGCGTCTTCTACAAAACGCTAAGTGTTTTATAGTAAACGCCTAAAAAGCTTTCTTACTGCTTTTTGTTCTTTTCTGGTCATTTCTTTTTATTAAAGAGCACGTGTTTCGTTCCACAGCTGCAAATTTCCAAGATCGCACATTCTGGCAACGTGGCTCGTAACTTAAGGTCCGGTTGGTTCCCGGAATACAAAGACGGTAATTCGCGCAGAAACCTGCTCGAGATTTTTACACACTGATTGCAACTCACATACTTAGAAGTTTCATTTCGCGGCGTAAAAAGATCATATTTCGCAACTCTTTAAGAACATCTCGCGCGTCATAAAATTAAATAAAATTAAGTTGTCCCTTGGCACAATGTTCAGTGAGTTACGTCCCTCTGAGAATATTTATCAAATTTTATTCACGCTCTTCGAAAAAAGTTATGTGGAATTTATCGTCCAACGGCATGCGAGATTTTTATTTGAAAGTACGTAATTAAGAAATAAGTTTTTCATATTTCAAATATCAAGGTTGACCGAATTCGAATAAATTCTGGTGAAATCAACGAGATGAACTCAGATAAATTCTGTTTAATATGAATACATTTTTAATTTAAATAAAATTCTTGGTCAATAGATATGAATACGAATCTGCCGCACAAACTAAAAAGATACATAAGTCCAATCTCACTCGAACTGAGAAAACCGAGAAAAACTGTTTGCCTAAAGAACTCTAATATCGAATAAAATTCTGAATAATCTAGATACACTATTTGGGTAAAAATAATGTGCTCTTTCATATTTTGCAATAAAAAATTAATTTTTTAAACAATTTCTATTAGAAAATGGACTTGCGATTTTTCACTTGTCGCGGAAAGTCGAAAATACAAGGCAAAAAAACACAAGAGTCACTTGCCGACGATGCCTTTATCGAAGAGCTCGAGCACGGCCTCAAAATACAACAAAGCATACGTAAGGGACAATGTGTGTTCAGCGGATGTCCCGAACTTACCCGAACGATCGTCGCTAGTGTATAGCCGAATCTAGCCGGGACTTATTTCCCTTGGATTTCCGATAGAGCCCGAGCTATTTCACAAGTCTAAAACATACGTAAGGGCAAGTGATTCTTTTCGTTTGTAAATTCGCTCGGCTTTCCGCCACTTTTACAAGGCAAAAAAGACACAAAGTTCTTTAGGTTCTTTTTTATTTGTATGCTGATGACGTATTACATGCCTTGTGCAAATTTTAGGACACGCAAAGTACTTTGTGTATTTTTTTATGTTGTATTTTTGAACTTTTTCGACTTTTCTCGTTTATAAACAATCGCAGCTTTCTCTTACGATCATTGAATTAAAAATTAGCTCAAATGTAAATTTATTTATTTAGTAAATTTATTAGTTATTAGTTTTATGCAAAATTTGACTGTCTGTTTATCTGAAGTCTGTAGTCTGTAGGCACGATAATTTTTGAAAGAATTATGAGATTGAATTGTGCTTTGGCATACTTTTTCAAGGCCGAAAAAGAAACGACAAGTTCCTTAACCAGCCATTTATGGCCAACGGTTCTGATTTTATTATACATCGAAAATGCTTTCTTTTCAAATAAAAAATTCTATTTTCCAACACAACTATACAAGATATGAGACAAATGTTAAGGAGAAAAATGATTCATCTCAAAAAGATGAACAATTTTTTTTGAAAACATTCTTTTGATAAGACGCATATTTTTCGTTTTAATCGTGAAAAATGTTATTAAAAATAAAAAATTGCATTTTTCAGTCAAACTATGTAAGATACGAAAAAAAATAATAAACAAAAATTGTTCGCCTAAATTAGATCTAAAAATCTGCTCTTGACCTTTTTTTGATAGCACGCGCGCTTTTTTTAATTATAAAAACAATGAAAATACGTCTCTATCAATATTAATGCATATTATAAATTGTAATAATATACATATGTATATTGAAATGGTGAATTTTTCAGGGTAGCTGCGAATAAAGATTAATGTCAAATAAGGAACAAATATTAAAGTAATCATGAAAAATAATATTTGTGATTTATTTTACAATATTTGACTGAATAGTTCCGGACCGGTGTACAGAATCTAATATAATAATAATTATTATTATTATTATTATACCATTAATCCATTTCCCTTTCGGGGTAGGCGTGACTTGCTCGGTTGGAGAATAGTAGTGTGTATATGGGTGTATAGGTATAGAGTAGATAGGTATAAGTTAAATAGGTATATAGGTGTAAGGTATGTAGGTATATAGGTATAAGGTAGATAGGTATATAGGTGTTAGGTATAAATATTTTAGATTGATCTGGAATTCTCGTGTTATTTATTTAAATGACACGTTTATTCCGCAACACTGCTCCGACCCAGGTTGCTGATCAATCTCTCTAGCGATCACCCCAAGTGAAGAGCCTCACAAAATTGTTATGTATGGTTCCCCACTTGGGCCCATTAGTATTCAAGGTCATTCTTTCAGGCGTCATTCATTCTATTGTCACTCTGTTTACAAACTATTTGTCGCCACACTTTTCTGTCCTGGCATACTACTCTAGCTTCCTTCACGTCCATGCATTTTTTCATGCAAGCTCTTGTGTTTCTATGGCTTCTTATGTCTCTACGGATCAATGTCTCATTTACAGATTCTAACCATTCTTTCGGCGGTCTACCTCTGGGCATTCTACCATTTACTTTTACCTTTATACACTCGTTTGGTCAGTTGTTCATCTTTCATTCTTTCAAGATGTCCGAACCATCTTAACTGATTTCTTTCCCATATATCAACTAGTGTCTCTCCTGTACCACATTCTTTGAGGATAGTCTCGTTTCGGACTTTGTCCATCAGTGTTTTCCCGCATATTATGCGCAAAGGTTTCATGCCGATCGAGTTAATTTTACTCCTGTCCTTTTCTTGACAGGTCCATGTCTCGCTACCGTATAGTACAGTCGGTACGAATATAGAATTATGTATGGCCATTTTAGCTTTTTTTGATATGTTTTTATTTGTGAGGATGGACCCTACTCTACCGATAACCTGTCTACCCTTATTTATGCGCCTATCTAACTCCACATCTATTTTTCCGTCGCTAGTGAATAGACTACCTAGATATGCGTACCGGTCAATTTGTTCTAATCTCTCATCATTTATGACAATGTTGCATATTGTTTTCTCACTTTTTCCCTCAAACACCATGATTTTTGTTTTATTTACGTTAATTTTGAGTCCCATGTCCTACAGGCTTGTATTAAGTTTATTCAACATTCTTTGCAAGTCCTCGACTGATTCCGCCATAACAATCTTGTCATCTGCGAAAGCTAACCCACGTACCTTGACTGTTTGGAGATCTACACCTTCTTCGTCGAAGAGTGCAGTTCTTAGACACTTATCCATGAATATGATAAATAGCCACGAGGACATAACGCATCCTTGATTCACGCCTTGCATAATATCGAACCAGTCACTCAGTTTCCCATTTACCCATATATACATTTAATATAATATAGTCGAACATAATATAGAAAATTGCGCCGCAGGAGCTTCAACAAAAGAGAATTCACAATCACCAAATCACAGTTTTCGATGGTTTGAAACAAATTTTGGTACAAAGAACCACCGTGTTGCGCGAGGTAAATACATTATCGAGCGCATAGCGCGAGATCCAACAAACGCGCGCCCCAGGCGCACTCAAACTTGTGAGCGAAGCGAGCCGCGAGGGGCGAGAATGTGCCCAATTTTTACATTCTCATTCTAATGAGAAGGTATTGGTTTTATGTAAAATTTGACATAGTCGGTTTTCATCAAATCTCCACGTTTTGAGACCCCCTGAGCCAGAAAAAACGGTTTTTACCAAGGTGTCTGTCTGTCTGTAGTCTGTCTGTCTGTCTGTCTGTCTGTCTGTCTGTCTGTCTGTCTGTCTGTCTGTAGCCACGATAACTTTCGAAAAAATGATCAGATTTGATTGAGCTTTGGCACACTTTTTTATGGCCGAAAAATAGAGAACGAGTTCGTTAACCAGCTATTTTGGATGAAAATTCAAAAAGTGAGCACATTTTGAAAATTTTTGAGACCACTTTTTTTGAAGATTTAAAAATTCTATGTATGGTTATTAGTAGTACGCAAAATGACGAACAAAATATTCTAATGACTTTTCGTGATAAAACAAAAATTACTGGAGTGATAGCATTTTCAAAATTCCAAAAAACAAACGAAAATGTACATTTTAAGCCGAAAAACGCACGATATGAAAAAAAGTCAAGAGGAGAAAAACGTTGCTTTTTGAACGCCCTATAATATTTTCATAACAACTTTTTGAATTTTTTGAAAAATAAAAAATTCAAATTTTGATCGCACAAAAAAATAATCAAAAATTCCATTTTGCTGTGAAACTATGCAAGATACGAGAAAAGATCATTTCACCAAAATTGTGCACCCAAAAAAGATCTACAAATTTCTCATCATTCACTTTTTGATATGACGCGTAGTTTTTGTTTTATTCGTAAAAAACAGCATTGAAAATAGAAAAATCAAATGCACAGAACCGAGCGTGGAACGCAAGGTTCAAATGATTTTCAAATCAAATATCGAGCGCGAAGCGCGAGTGTCTGGATGAGAATGTGTTCCTTAAGGTCGATAGAACCTTGAGTAAATAAAGTTCCTTTTCAGTCTAAAATAAAAACAAATTTAACAATCACTTAATATGTAGAGGTTTTGATAATTTTATAATATTTGCAAACAAACTTTTTCTTTTCATCGAAGTCGAACACGAAGTTGAAAAATCTAGAGCAACCGAGCGTAAAGCGCGATGTAGATACGCCCGAGCGCGTAGCGCGAGGTGAATACATAATCGAGCGCGAAGCGCGAGATAAATATATGATCGAGCGCGAAGCGCGAGATCCAACAGTTGCGCGCCCTAGGCGCGCTCAAACTTGCGAGCGAAGCGAGCCGCGCGCGAAGCGCGCGATGAGAATGTGCCCGCGAAGCGGGCAGATTTTTTTTTTTTAATTCAAGAAAAATTAAACATCATTTAAACTGCTGAATTTAAAATGCATTACCCTTATTTGATCTGCATTCATATAAACTGAAAGAGAACTGAAGGTGATTTGCAGGTAACTTTAAGTCAATTCCCGAGCGCCGCGCCGGCGCCACACAGTGGGGCAAAAAAAGTTTCTGTGGACAAATCGTACACATTTTTTGTTTGTTTTAAATTTTCAGTTTTGGTATAAAATGTGAGAGAAATGAATGTCTTGTCACTTTTAATTGAAAATAGGTGATATTTGGCAATTCTTTAAATAATTTTTATAAACAAATTCACAGTTTGATTATTTTTCAACGAAAAGGCTCAATTGTTTTTACCGAATCAACAAGAATGTCCTTCCGAAGTCTTTCTGCTAGAATAATTTGCAAATTCACAAGAATGATTAGGTTCAATTTCTTCTATGAATTCAACTGAGAATGTCTTTCGTATGACTCTTCGTATTATTTAAGAAATTTACAAAAAATTCCGATTTTGGCTATATTTCAACGAATAGACTCAATTTTTGTTTACGGAATCGACCAATAAATAATGTCTTCCCTGAAGTCTTCCCGATGACTCTTTGCTATGATACTTTCCAAATTGAAAACAATTATTGATTATTTAAACTTTATAAACAACGAAAGTATCATGGCAAGGAGTTATCTGAAAGATATTATTAGTCGACTCTATAAATAAAAATTTGGCGAACTTGTCAATAAATAACCAAACTCTGAATTTGTTTATGAAAAATATTTGAATAATTAACAATTCTTATACATTTTCGAAGTAATATCCCAAGAGTCATCGGAAAGACATTCTTAGTTGATTTCGTAAAAAATTTGAGCCTATTCGTTAAAAAATATCCAAACTGTGAATTTGTTTATACACATTGTTTAAAAAATGGCCAAATAGCATATTTTTCAATTACTCACAATAAAACATTAATTTGATTCACATTTTATACCAACGCAAACCCCTCATTTGACCACCGTTTATAGACATCGAAAATGGGCGATCTACAGAAAATTTGATGTTTTTAAAGAAGGGTTTCTATAAAAATCATAACAATTAGATGCATTATGTGTATTAAATTTAAAAAAGTACATAATATTTGCAGCTTTTTGGAAATTCCGTGAATGAAGAGGGTTTCAAAAATTTTCGGCTCTGTTCCCATTAATATTTTCACTGCCTAGGCGCTCTTGGATTTGTAAAATTTATTGTTTTTCAACCTCCCCTAACTATAAACACGAAATAGTTTTGGTTAAGTTTTGAAGGAGTTGAATTGCCAAGAGTCGGATTATCGCTTGAGCCGGTCTGTCATTAAATTCCATTACGGTAATAATTCCATTATCGTTTCCAAACAGTCGCACGCAAAGAGACCACAAAGCGCTATGGAGACAGAGGGAGAGAGAGACAGAGACAGAGAAAGACGAAAAACGTCGCGAAGACGCCGAACGAGATTGTCAGGATTATATTGCACTGAGCTCTACGTAATTCCGCTTAACGACACTTGCCATGTTTGCACACTCACCGGATAAGAATTTCGATGAGGATTTCAAGCAAATGACGCGATGTTCAGGGTTTCAATCTCCCTAATATTTTCGACGGAATACTGAAAAGCTTACTTTCAACGTATCGAAAGCAGCCTCAAATTAATTTCGAAAATGCCCTTATTTTATGAAGAAATAATCTTCACGTTGAATGGAATTTGAATAGCTAAGTATTCACGAAGCTCTAGAGACCGAGCCTCGTAATCTTAGCAATTTTCGATATTTCTTCCTTTCATCGTCGTCACAGAATCCTGAGTCGGTTCCTCTTATTCATTCTCGGCTCTTCTGTTTATCTCTAAGGTGGATTCGCTTTCCTCTCGACTTCTTCCCTCGCTCGCTGCGAGTCAGCGTATTTTAATAATTTTACCCGGTAGCTGATGCTTCTTTTTTTGCCTGTTATAAAATTCAGAGTTGAGGAAATGAAAGCGTCATTTCGCTCGAGAGCAGTAGCTCTTTTCGGAGAAGTAGTTGATAGGACTTTTAGCATCGCAACTTAAGGAAAAAGTAATTACATTTAAACTTAAACTTTCAAATAAATTTTGAACAAGTAAATGCAAAAAGTACTTCAGCTTATTCAATATCCCACGATTATATTGACATTAGTTCATGCAGGTGCGTACTTTTATTACGTGCTATTATATAATATTCAAGAATGTAATGTAACATGTACGTGTAATATAATATTTCAAGAAATAAAAAACTGCTTCTTGAAAATTTAATGAAAACACTAATCGGAATCCTGCATAGTTCAGGAAAATACAATAAGGATTCCTGATAACTTTAGAAAAATATACTACCGATTCCTAGACCGTACAGAAAAATACAATACCGAGTTCTGCACAGTTCAAAATATGTTTTGAAAAATAAAACACCGAATCCCGAGCCGTATCCTGAGCAGCGGAGGAAAATGCAACTCCGACTCCTGGAAATTTCAGGAAAATAGTAAACCGAAAAATCCTGTTAAGATTTCGAAAAATACAAGACTGATTTTGGAATATTTTTACGGTTTTGAAAGTCTTTTATAGTATAGTACGAGTGGGAAACAACTTTAAAAAATTAAAATAAATAAGAACATAACAAGTCTTCAGAAAATGTGGTCATAAATAGTGTTTGTGGAATTTTCAGAAGTTACACAGTGGTTTTAATAAACTAAAGGGGGAAAAAGTGCTCGCAGAGAAAACAAATTAACGTCCAGGCGCATGCTTAAGCGAATTTTTCGAACATGATGACAGGCAGATTTCTCAGGTGACGGTCAACCACTGACAAACCAGTCTTACGAAGACACGATTATTGCTCCCAACGCGAGAAATCTCCACAAAGGAAGACCGCCGTTCGACTTTCGCGTGCGTTCTTTCCACGCGGCTCTCTTTGCATCTGGATTCGCCTGCGAGCCTCAGGTATCGTCATTTTTCAACGAGAGCGCGGCAATTAATCTACGAATTCTGCGGCAATTTTGTTTTGCAGCTTAACCGCGAGCAGGATGATCTCTGATCCGGGAAAGGTGACTAGGGTCTTGCTGCACAAAAGTGCATTAAATCCGAGAAAAAAAATTAAAATTTCGTAAAGATCCTCAAATCGATTAGTACTAAGGGATCATCCAGAAATTACGTAACACATTTTTGCCACTTCTTTACCCCTCCTCTCCCCCGTGTAACAAGTTATAACAAAATGTTTTGACCCCCCCCCCCCCGCCCGCCTATGTTAAATAATTTTTTTTAGTATTTACAGCAATGTCTCCAAAAATTGTTTTAAATTTTAAATTATACATTTTAAAACTCCAAAAATTTGATACCAGGTATATTCAATTCATTACATTATTTATCGGATAAAATTGATTATTATTTGATTTATTATTACGTCTATTTACGATTTTATTGATGAAATTTTGTTAATTCAATAAGAAAATGTCTTATTTCATACAATTAATAATAATAATAATAATCTTCAAATTCATTGATTCACATTGTCCACATTGAAGCTCCTATGACGCTCACTTATCGCGTACTTTTGTTTCTTTGTTTTTTTTCTACCACCCGGTTTGACAGTTTATTAAAGTATACATCAGTTAGACATCTTATTAGATTCTTCTTCCACTTGGATTTGTTTCAATTGAATAGAAATTCTTTAGTTTGAATTGGAATATCAATTTTTCTTCATTTAAAATTAGATGCAGTGTTGGAGTAGTTCCTTAAAAAAAGAAACTAATTACAGCCACAATTCCTTTTTTATATACGAAAACATTTGTTGCATATGTAAAAAAGTGATAAAACTTTCCAAAAAATAAATCAACGCTGTCATTTTTAATGTTCGCAATTGACAAATTTCCAATTGCAAATCTATAAAAATGAATACATATCAGTTTTAAATTTTCCAAATGAAATACTTTTTAATTTTCAAAATTCTATAATTTTCTATTATACACATTGAATATTGAAGAGACTTTAATTACAAATATTTAAAATTCAAGAATTTTAAATTGCAAATTGTTAAAATTTAAGTATTTCAAATTTTAAATCTTGAAAATTAAACTATTACAAAAAGAAAACGTTAAAAATACATATCTTTAAAACATAAATCTTGAAAATTGAATAATTTGCAATTCTATATTGTCATAATTCAAGAATTTATTCAAGAATTTTCCATTGTAAGTCTTCAAAATTCTAGAACTTTGATTTGTATATTCATATCTGTAACATTGAAGAATTTTTAATTTTGACGATTTTAAATTAAAATGAATGCAACTTTTAAGTTTTATAATTAAAAATTCTGTAATTTTGATGATTTTCATTAGAAATTTCTTCAATTTGGAAGATTGAGAATTGAAAATTTGACTTTTTATTTTCAAAATCATCCAAATTCAAGAATTTTTATTTATACATATTTAAAATTGAAGAGTTTTCAATTGTACATCTTAAAAATTGAGCTATAAAAAAAACATTCAAAATTACATATTTGAAATTAATACACATTATAAATTGAACGATCTTCAATTGCCAATCTTTAAGACAGACCTATTTGGAAAAGATGTTAAAAATTTTATAAGTTTAATCTATAAACATTGAAAATTAAACAAGCTGGCGAATTTTAAATTTAGATATTTTTATATGTACTTTAATTTTTGATTATTACTTATATTTTATAGTACATTAAGTTTAGGCATATGTTATAATTTGATAATTAGGTAATCAAAATAAAAAATATGTAATAAGCGTGCATAGCACGCTGTTTTTATTAACAGCTGCGATACTTAAATTTGTTACTATCGTTTTTAATATAATTTTTTATTGAATGTTTAAAAAGGACAAAAACTGCAGCAAACTAAATCGAAAATCATAGTAAATTATGCTTGGGTTTGAAAATATTATCGTGAATTTTTTTTCACACTTGGACTTGCCTTTTCGAAACATAATAATCACTTTACCACGCTTAAAATCGTAATTTGCAGAATTTTTCATAATTACCAAATAATTAGAAGTTTTATTTATACCAAACTTTAATGTTATGCTATAATTTTAGATACAAGGATTTCCGATAAGTGATGTGGTTCCTATATATTTTCATCATCATCAGTGGTGTGGTACTAAACAAAAAACTTAGCCTGGCGGTACTTTCATAGAAATTTTGACTTGTGATGGAAACTTAGAGAATAAGCTAGAAACGAGGCATCTAACTTAGAAAACTGAATTCTTGAAAATTATCTGAAACTTGACAAAAATACTAAACCTTTTCAGCAATTACCGTTTTTATCAACAGGCCAAAATTAAAAAATTAAAAAATATATAATTTTGCAATGTGTGATTCGAAAATAAGATATTTGAAATCTACAAGTTTTTACAATTCCGCTTATATGCAATTTGTCTAAAAAAGTTTTAAATTTTACAGGCAATAAATTGAGACACTGAGAATGACAACAAACTATAGGTAAAGCCCACAATGCAATTTTCCGGGAGAAACAAGCAACGTTTTCTACTGTGATGGGATTCAAAATAGAAAATTCTGAGAAAACAGTAGAAGCAAGTGGTTCTTATGAGCTATACAATCAAGATTTGCAAATAATTTTCTTTCTATCTTAAGAGTAGAGTGGAGGAAAAACGAAATAGTCTTTACCTAGTCGTTATAATAATTTCTCAAAAACCACCTCAACTTTAACCACGTTTTTTGGCAAAATAAAATTAGTTTCTTTACATATTTTAAATAATTATCGATAGGCCAAATCTTAAAATACTTAAAACTGCAAATATGTGATTTTCGACAAAAGTGGGCTTTACCTAGTTGTTCTCAACGTCTCAATTATGTTTCTTACACTTATCAAATTTTAAACTTTTTCAAAAAAATTACATAAGCCAGGAATTAACAACAACAACAAAAGATTCCGAATATCTTATTCTCAAATCGCTAAATGCAAAATTAATCCTTTTTTTAAATAGCACCATTTTTACCTGATTACTGACAAGTCTTTTACTAAATGTTTGTAAACGTTTGCTGACTGCTAGTGTCTGAGACTCTGAAACTCAGACACTCACTTTTCCTCAATATATTATAAACTATAAGACCGAATTAATTTCAAATAATGCAGGCGGCACACAGTGGGCTTTTTGCAAAATTCACTTTGAAAACCTAATATCTTTTGAACGAATTGACCAAAATGGATGTTCTTTGAACGAGATTGAAGATTATTAAATGCACAATAAGGGAAAATTATAGAGAAAAGTTTTTCCGAATTTCCCAACCTGGAAAATGCGGGAAAAGACCGTCATTTTTTAACAAAAATTACAAAATTGTACTAGAATTACAAAGAAACAAGTTTTGTTTAGTGAAAGATATAATATTTTATAGATTTTTCAATGCTGAATTAAAATCTGCCAGGTAAAATAGCGTAGCGTATTTCCTTTCCGAGAAAAATGCGGATAAATATGAAAAATCCAATATGGAGAGACACAAGTCGGACACATGATGGTAACATGGCGAAGTTTATTATCTTTAGGTTTTTAGGGTCGCTGAATCCAAATCTGACGTCAGAATTACAAAATAAAGAATGGCGAATGCAATATGGCGGAACAAAAGTTTTGAAAAATTTAGGAAAATTGACAAACTTGTCCACATTTATGTTCTCGAGGGCTCTGAATCCAAATCTGACGTCAGAATTTCAAAATGAAGAATTGCGGTTCCAATATGGCGGAACAAAAATTGATATTTGGGCAACTTCACAAAATAAGCCATATTTACGTTTCTGAGGTCGCTGAATCCAAATCCGATGTTAAAATTTCAAAATTAAAAATTAAAAATGATAGGTCGGATTTAGTGAAACAAAAATCGAAAAATAAAATGCATTTGTTACGTTATTTCGTGAAGTTTGTCGCCAAAGATTTATGTTTATTAATATGTCTGTAACTACAATTGTATTCATGCAATAATTTTAAAAATAGAATTTTCTCAATATTTGTTCCGCCATTTTGGATACGCAATTTTTCATTGTTTAATTCTGATGCCAGATTTGGATTAAGCGAACTCCAAAACGTAAATATGGACAATTTTCTAAAGTTGCCTACATTTTTCCAACTTTTGTTCCTCCATATTGGATCAGCCATTTTTTATTTTGAAATTCTGACGTCATATTTGGATTGAGAGCCCTCGAAAACGTGAATATGGACAATTTTGTCAATTTTCTTAAATTTTTCAAAACTTTTGTTCCGCCATATTGCATCCGCCATTCTTTATTTTGTAATTCTGACGTCAGATTTGAATTCAGCGACCCTAAAAACCTAAAGATAATAAACTTCGTTAAGTAACCATCATGTTTCCGACTTGTGTCTCTCCATATTGGATTTTTCATATTTAACCGCATTTTTCTCAGAAAGGAAAAACGCTACGCTATTTTTCCTGGCAGATTTAGATTCAGCATCAAAAAATCTATGAAATATGATGTCTTGCACTAAACAAAACTTTTTTGTTTGTAATTCTAGTACAATTTTGTAATTTTTGTTAAAAAATGACGGTCTTTTCCCGCATTTTCCAGGTTGGGAAATTCGGGAAAACTGTTCTCTATAATTTTCCCCTATTGTACATTTATTAAGCTTTAATCTCGTTCAAAGAACATCCATTTTGGTCAATTCTTTCGAGAGATATTAGGTTTTGAAAGTAAATTTTGCAAAAAAGCCCACTGTGCGGCAGTCCATGCTTAAGACTCAGAATCGTTTGCTACTTAAATATGTTGTTTTTCAACTGGAATGAGACGACACGTATCTTACCGATTTGTCGAAAAATGTTGTTTGACAAAGTTATGAGTATACTGAAAGCTAGATTTGTGCATGGTTTCGGTTCTGGCCTTGGACACGAATTCAGGGACTCCGAACGTAAACGAAAAATATAAGCACCTATGTTATATTAAAAAATATCACACTTAAAAAAAAAATTTAGACCATTTTTTGATAATCCGCGTTTTCCATTTTTTAAGCTTAAATACTCATAACTTTGTAAAAAAACTTGTGGGCCAATCGATAAGATACGTGTAGTCTTATTCCCTTTAAAAACCACATATTTGAGTGGCAGATAATTCTGTGACATGAGCATAGACTGCCTGCGCCATTTGAAATTAATTCGGTCAACATAATTAATTTACAACTTGGGAAAATATGATTCCGTTTAAAGTTTTCTTGAAATTTTTAAGAATCAGTTTTGCGGTCCCAAGTTTGTGGAAATATTCCCTGAACTATTCAGGAATTGGTTTTAGCTTTTATTGAACTATGCAGGAATTGTTTTCCTGCACTGTTTAGGAATCACTGTTGTATTTACTTGAATGTTTTGTTGGTTCAACATTTTCCAACTGAGTATCATAATTTAGAGTTTAGTAATACGCATGCGTAACATTAAACTACTTTTCTGTCTGGAATGTGCTTGAAATTTCAGAATATTCCAGCAGTATATATTATGTCGTAGGCATTTGGAGGTTTCAGGCATGCAGCCGACTGCCGGCGTCCAGAAGAATTTAAGACGAAATCTATACCTGGCATTCAAGTGCCCGGTTTATTTAGGCACTCAGAAGAATACTCAGCTGTTCTTCTGAAGGAATGCAACGTTTTCGACAATTACAAGAAACCAACCATAGAGTATTAAAACGCATTAAATGGCTATTTAACATTTTTTTTCTTTTCATGCTCATCTAATTATTGAAATATACTTTTACAAAATAATAAGATTAATGCTTTTATGGCATATATTAAAAAAATCTTTTAATTTAAGTTCATGTTTTTACAGGTTTCGAAGGTAAACAGTATACTGTGAATGCGCAGTGTACTGGGAATGCGCAGAAAAATAAAGAATAAACAACCATGTGATTTAGTTTTATGTCTGAATTGTACGATGTCAATGCATATTAATTGTGGAGTTCTTGAGTTCAAAACAGAAAGCGGCGTCCTTTGTAAATTTCTATTCTATGGAAAAAACATGCTTGATACACGTGAAGATTGTTTCATACGCCAGAAAAAAGAAGCAAAAAAATGCGAACTTTTTTTAAAACACTATTTCCACCAATTTCTGTCAGTAAATGTATTACTTTGTCTGTTCTAACAGTTAATCGCGGGCCACTTGATTTTAACAACATTTTTCAATTGTCGCTGACTTCAAAAATGATGTTTATCAAGTACACTGCAGTCCCGCTTTACCCACCGTGTCGGGGGTACCCTCAATGGCCTTGTGGGTCAATCGGGACTCTCCAAACCGTAAACAATCAGGGCCGTGTGAACTATTCCTTGCTAGAAAATCAAACTTGATCAAAGTACTAATTTATAAGTATGTACGTACATATAACAGGGTGGCCATTTTTAACGAAGAAAAAAATTCCCGGTCATTTCCCGGTTTTTTCTCGGTTCGCAAACATTTTTCACGGTCAATAAAATTACACTGCGTTTAATAAATAATCAATTTTAAATGATAAATGTTTTTTATCCAAAATTTTCAACTTCAAACGCTTTTAATTTTCAACTCTTCAAGTTATGAAGACTGCATTTTAAACCGCCGAGGGTACTGCCTGCTTTTTTCATACACCCCTGCGTTGTTGCGGAGTTGCTCCGCTGACCACGCAGCGCCTCTCTCTCGCCCCCTTGCACTACCTTGTCTGGACTATCGGGAACGGGTAAAGCGGGCCTTCAGTGTACATGTGTTAAAGCAGGAGTTAAATGCGGTTCGCGGTGTCATTTAGGTTCACCTTATTGCATTAAATAATTCTTTTATTTTTTATATTATGTACTTTAAATTGAAGGACAATTCATCATTTTTTAATAAATTTTAATTTTAATTTTTTTATCAAATGACTGAATCTATCACTTAACCTGCATCATTTAAACTCTGAAAACACTTTCTTCATGGAATTTAATTGGTTTTACTATTTCAAATTGTAATATTCACTAAATTCCACAAAAAATGCGTTCAGAGTTCAAATGATGCATATTAAATGGTAAATCGAGCCATTCACTTTTTTCTGTGACCGAATCGCAACATAAAAATAAAACGTTTACCTTCGAAACCTGCGAAAACATGAACCTAAATTAAAAGACTTTTTGAATGTGTGAAATGAAATCATTATTCTTATTATTTTGTAAAAGTATATTTCATTAATGAAATGAACATGAATATAAAAATAAAATGTTAAATAACCATTTAATGCGTTTGAATAATCTACAGTTGATTTCTTGTAATTGCCTGAAATGTGCCAGGCCTTTAGAAGAATAGCTGAGTATGAACCAGGCACTTAGACGCCAGGTATAGATTTTGTCCCAAAATCCGGCTGAATGCCTGAAACCTCCAAATGCCTACAAAATATACGTAATACTAAATTCTCAATACATGATCATAATACTAAATCGGTCGTTTCTCTGAATTTCACTGTACGTCAGTAAATTTCGAGAACACCTCTCAAAGGTAGTAACGACAGCACAGATATATATCCTACACTCGACTGCAGTGTATATTGCTTACCGCATCTGGTCTCAGTGGATAATGTAAGTTTCGTGCAAGGCGGTAGCTTGCGTTTGCATAGAGCGAGCTCCAAAGTGCCGTAGTTAGCGCAGGAACGAGCGGAAGTTAGGCAGATTAGGTTTAATGTGCCTCACAGTAGCCTGTGATTTTCCTGGCATATTCTGCGAGTTCTAATCGAACACTCCTCGATCATATTATTGTCGTGATTGAAACCATTTTAACTCTCCTACAGTAATGAATACTTTAAGTGGATTCGAAGCGAAGGGAATAAATTGGTTGCAAATTAAGATATCAGAGTTTAGTAAAATACACTTTACAGATATATATTTATGCAGGGTTTCTGGGCCATTAACCGGCAGTTTCTAAACAAGAAATATCCTAATGTCTAAAATACAATCGGCAAGAGAAAACGTTTCATTTTACAGAAAATAATTTAATTACAATAGTTTTTATTACAAAATCTAGTAGATTTATCCTCAATAAGATAAAGAAGAGGAAATAAACAAATGTGGAATGAGCAGCGAGTATCTCTATTGGAACGAAGAAATATTTCCTCCCGAGTCGACAATCGCAAACGTGTTTCTACACTTAATTTTTTTATTTATTCGAGATATCTGAGAATGCTTCGAAATCCCCTAAATCATTCACTCGTTGTAAACAGTTCTTTAATTAAGAATTTATTCCTCAAGTTACCAACCAGGTTCTGCGTACGAACAGAAAGAAAGAGTTGAGAGTGGAAGAGAGAAAGAGAGAGTTTTCTCGTAAGATTCGTCGTAACTTACGATAGTTAGCAAGAGTACACCGTGGTAACTTCATTCGTTAAATTATACGGGACTTAAAAGCATCTGCCGTCGCGGGCATCGTCGCCGCAGTGCCGTAACTTAAATTTTTTGTTCAGGGCACTTTCTAGTGCTAACAACTCAAAAACTTTCTCCTGGCTTCAAACTTAATAAATGACTTATGCAATAGTTAAATTCCTTAAACCCTAATAGATACGGCATAAGGTTGTATTTTTAGTCAGCTAGACTAAATATTGAAACTAAATCAAGTAATTTCATAATTTAATAACATGGCCTTCTTAAAAGCGGCACTGAGTTTAATGAATGCCAATTTAAAGGAAAGCATCCCTGAGCAGAAATTAAACTTAGAAGGAAATCGAATCTGGCGATTCGCGGGCGTCAAGCCATTTCGAGCGCGGAAAGCACTCGGATGGGTGTCTGTTTGTGATATACGCCTGGGTCTTGTACTCGATGTGTTTAACTAATGTCGAGAGGGAGGTTTGCCGTCGAAGACGATTGGGTACACTCGATGGTATCGAATGTCACTGGGTGTGAATAAATTCATACAATGATTCAAAGTCCACCTAAGTAAAATTTCCACAGGCCCTTACCCGGTGAAGAGGAGTCGTCCGGCGATACAGAACGTAAATGAACCACCCTATATATAGTCATAATAACAATAATACCAACAATAATGAGGTTTAATTAAATTAATATAATGCTAGATATTTTTTTTTCTTCAACAATTTTAGAATGCCCCTGTTTTAGTTTTCTAACTACGG
Organism: Andricus curvator; assembly: GCA_932195095.1. Lineage (NCBI taxonomy): Eukaryota > Metazoa > Arthropoda > Insecta > Hymenoptera > Cynipidae > Andricus > Andricus curvator. Next base: position 48,113 of record CAKNYM010047403.1, on the reverse strand, counting down.
CACTATTCTCTGAAAATAAACTGAAAGTTTTAACATTAAAACCAACGGGATTACACTATCTGGATTTTGGATGCTTATTTATGAAAAGAGCGAAAGCTAGGCTCGTCCAGCAGATGGGCTTTCGGGGTAGATGATCCCCCTCGTTAATTGTCTGCTGATTGCAGCAATCTCCTCTCAATGATGGAAGAGAAAATTGCTTCTGCGAAATACCACGTAGCATCGAGAAAGGGGTGAACGTTTTCTGCTATCTTTAGTCCCTGTGGTAAATCAAATTCGTTATGCAACGGTCATGTCATCCGTCTCTCCATTCTTGCATGTTAAGGCTAAAATAGTATTATAACGGGCAAAGTTTATTCGTATGTAAATTTCCGTAGGAATTTTATAGTTCCCACACACTTACTATATATTAAACAATTTTTTTACCGCAATTAATTTCACCGTAAAACAATTTTTCCTAAATTAAATTTCCCCAACTAATCGTTAGACCTAAATTTTATTTTTCCGAATTACCATTTAGCGTGATATTCATATATAACATAGTTTCTATTTTCAATAATTAGCACTTGGGATCTATTTATTTTTCTGAGTTACCCTTGACCCTAATTTTCATATTTTCGAATTTCAATTTGACATCATATTTATTTATCAGAATTTTCGTGTAATTTTGTCTCTTTTCTATTTTTACGCACTATTATTTGCCATGACACATATTTGAGGTAAGTATACCATTAAGCCATTTCCCTTTCAGGGTAGGCGTGACACTACCCGATTTGGGTAGTGTTTCTAGGTGGATAGTTTCTTGTAGTAAGTAACTACAAGTGTGGGCTCACCACACCCACCCGGGGTAAAGTTCCGAAAAGGGAGCACTCCGTTTAATTTGAAACTCACTATACATATGAATTTCGACACGCTGATTACGAATACGATAGTGAAATTTCAGCACAAATTTTATTTCAAGGGCAAAATTTGACAAAACAAACAAATTTTAAGTTTTTTCCGTTTGTTTCGGTGAATAATAAAAATTTTCAAAAGAAGCTTGAAATAAAAGTTGTAGATCGTTCAAAAATACACATTTTATGTTAAACACACTTTTTCCTTAAACCCACTATTTTTCGAAAAAAGAAGGAAAACTTTGGTAAAAAGTGTGGAATACATTGAGATAGGACTTGCGGCCTTCCTATGATGACTAATTAGTAGAAAAAATAGTTTAGATCACGTCAAGGCACTCCTGTGACTAGTCACAGAAATAACTTAAGTTACACTCCTACCCCTTTTCAATAACACGCGGAGCGGGGACACCCCTGTGACAGGCCACAGAAATAATTAAAGTCACATCTGAAAAAAATTTACTTGATTCAAGGAAATTCGTTTATTTGGTTTTTTTTTCTTTGTACCAAGGAATTGTTTACATCAGTTAAGTTAATATTTTTTAGATGCAAAAGATTCACGCATCCATTCAAGAAAATTATTTCTTTGGTAATATTTCTTTAATATAGGTAAATATTTCTTCGCATTAAAAGTGAAAAATATTGAGTCAAAGAAATGATTTCCTAGAAGGTAGAAACCTAGGTTTATTGAATATGTTTTAGGCGCCTACAGAACTCCTTCTTTAGTCCAATGGAATAGATTTTTTGAAACGGATAAATATGTTTTAAAATTAAATAATTCATACATCACTGGAGCAATTAATTAATTCTTTTTGAGTCAAGAAAATATTTACTCAAAATAAATGAATTTTCATTCAATTGAAGAAATATATATTCCATGCTAAGAACTGTCAAAATTATAACAATAAAACAATGATCTAAATTCAAAAAATATTCTTTCACCATAAATCTATATTCGTTCAATTTAAAAAAAAAATTAGACACTATAAGTTGATAAAATTGTTGCAACGAAATAATGACTGAAATTGAAGAAATATTTATTCAAGATAAATCAATATTCATTCAGTTAAACAAATATTTCTTGCATTCTAACATATTATCATAATCAACATAATGAGAAAATTTTTTCAATGTGAAAAATATTCTTTCAATACAAATGTATATTCATTAAATTGAAAAAAATATGTATTGCATGCTAGAAGTTGACATAATAATTGCAAAGAAATAATGACTCAAATTGAAGAAATATTAATTGAAGATAAATTATTATTCATTCAATTAAACAAATATTTATTGCATTCTAACACTCATCATAATCAACACAATGTAAACATTATTTAAATATAAAAAATATTCTTCTAATATTAATATATATTCATTAAACTGAAAAAAATATTTATTCCATGCCAGAAATCGACATAATCATTGCACTCAAATAATTACTTGAATTGAAGAAATATTCTTTTGAGACAAAGGAATATTACATTTAATTCAGCAAATATTTACTGTATTCTAACAATTATCATAGTCAACACGACGAAAAAATTATTCAGATATAAAAAATCTTCTTTTAATATAAATGTATAATGTATATAATGTATGTATGTATATATAATGTAATGTATATAAATGTATATCATGAAACTGAAAAAAAATATTAATTCCATGCCAGAAGTCGACATAATCATCGCAATGAAATAATTATTTTTATTTGAAAAATGTTTTAAAAAAATAAAACGCGGATTCATTTGAATGAAAGAAATCTTCGTTTGAATAAGTAATTTCGTATTAATCAATTTTACAGAAAAAATAATTATTCGATTCCTAACTTACCGATATTTTGTTGCCAACTCTTGTCAACAGGAAATAAGACGAGCTGAACTTTGGAAAATTAAATAATAGCCAGTAAGGGATGTTTATCTTGCCCTAAATCTTCATTTTGAATTGTAAAGATTTAAGACAATTTTAAAAGTCATACAAAATATTTAAATAGCTTTTAGTAAAAAATGTTATCATAGAAAATTTAAGTTTGGATTTTAAGTTCAGTTACGAGAAATTAAATCTTTCTCATGAATAAAATAAAATTTTAAAATTACGTTTTTCATCATGAAAATTTTCATTTAGAGTGACTAAAATATTTCATAAATTATGTAAAAGTTTACAATTCGCATTATGAAACAACTGTTTCAGAGAGTTTCAGCCATTTTTAAATCATTCTTTCGATGAAAACTGACTAAATTGATACTTGTTAATAATAATTGCTCTGCAATTTATTTGTATGACCTTTGAAATGTCAAATGTGCCGCGCATATTAGCGCCGCTGACTGGGCGTCCGCTGACAAGGTACGTCTTGTTTTGAGTGATCATTAATTTTAAAAGCAAATATTTCATATTAAACATTTTTCATTTGCTGATTTTTTCTTTGATTCTGCAAAGATCTGAACTTTGAACAAATGAGTCGTAATAATTTAAAATTTTGAAATCGTTTATAAACCAGAATTATCATATCGTATACTTGAAGTAAACCAGCATTTGAGTACTAACACGTGTTCGCTGATAATGTGAGCTTGACCCTAAAAAATGCACCACATCAAAATCACATTATAATTTATAGGACATTTAATTCAAAGCTCGCCAGTATAGCCTACTCTCCCCTAGTTATTATACAACATTTCAGTGACAAATGTCACAAAAATATCCGAGGTTCAATTAAGAAAATTAAATATAACACGGTCCGCCAAAAACTTTTAGTCCGGCACTGGTCGTTTCTCACAAGCGGTAAGAATTTTCTTGGTTAGTATATAAGGACAATTTCAACCGATACCCTCAGCGTGCGATATTCTGCGTTAGGGAAGGGCGTTGCGTGCATTATATACATGTTAGGTTACGCCATAGAATAATATGTTTGTGTGCGTACAATAAGTTAAGAACGTGTCTCTCGTGTGTCAATCGTGTGTCCTCCGTACGTCCTTCCATCTGACACACAAAGTTGATACAAAATTAAGCATACATGATTGGACTTATTCAGTATGACCATTTCTTTGAATCAAAGAATTATTTTGGCAACGGCCATACCACGCTGGAAACACCAGTTCCCGTTAGATCACTGAAGTTAAGCAGTGTTGGGCGCGGTTAGTACTTGGATGGGTGACTGTCTGATACTACTGCGTTGCTGTTGGCGGTCGTGGGTGTGGTGAGCCCACACTTGTAGTTATTTACTACAAGAAACTATCCACCTAGAAACACTACCCGAATCGGGTAGTGTCACGCTTACCCCTAGAGGCTCGCCGAAAGGGAAATGGCTTAATGGTATAGAAAGAACTTTTTTTTCAGTGCAATGTCTCGTGGAGGAAGGCACCCCTCTGACTGGTGAAAGAAATAATTAAATTTCCACCTATACTCCTTTCCATCATATCGGAAGTCACCGATTTTCGGGGCCTTATCCTTTTGAAAATAAAATAACAATAAGAAAAAAATGTGTATACTATATCTCTATTGGTGTCAGCTTAACACCTAACCACGCTCTTTACCGCGGGAAGGTTGGAGCACACAAATTCACTTAGCCTTTCCTGCAATCGGTTTGGATCTCTGTGCCGACAGCTACATATTTTTTTATTAGAGCGATAAGGATCTCCTCATCCCTTTTGTTATCGGAACATATTTCTAATTGTGCATGCTCAAGGTGGACCATTCCCAAGATCCATGATTCTTTAACTACACGCCATTTCTCATTTTTTCGACGCCCGATTTCGCACTCGTCGATTTCAACAATTTCGCCAACACCCCCATTTGTTCTTCATGCAACCTGACAAACTTCTCCGCAAAAAGAAAATCGATAGGAAACGGTTTCTCTGGATACTTCTTGACCTTCGACAATATGCTACTTTCGCGAATATGTTTTTCAAAGTTTAAATTTAAAGAAAATCACCTTTCAAACCACGTGTTTTCTGCTACCGTACGATTGTGAATGGATTTGCCTTTTTTTAGTGAGCAAATTCACCACACGCCAATAATTTTGAACGGAAAGTTAAAAATTTTTCCAGAAATTATAAAACAATTTTTACTAAAGTTTAATGTTTTCAATGTGTGCAAAAAAGACATTTTACGAATTTTATTAACTGCATAATTTTGTTGGAAAAAGTTAAATACATGAAAAACATAAAACTCGAAAACTATCAGTCATAGAGTAAAAATAGATTTGACATACAATGTGTATTTTCAAAGGACCTACACATTTTATTCTAAGCTTCTTTTTTTTTAATTTTTATTATTTGCTGAAATAAATGGAAAGAACGTGACATGTTTATAGTGGTTTGCGGTTTTGACCTTGAAAATAAAATTTGCACCTATTTTCACTATCATTTTCATAATCAGCGGGTCAAAATACATGGGTATACGCAGTTTAAAGTTAATCGGAGGTATCCGCTTTTGATCCTCGAAGTTTCGGTATAAACAGTCAAAGCACTATCTGGGAGTGATTTGTACCGAAATTTCGGTACAAATAGCCAAAGTGGTATCACGAAGCTATTCGTACCGAAATTTCGGTACAAATAGCCAAAGTTGTAGTGGGGAGGTATTCGTACCGAAATTGCGGTACCGTAGACACGGCCTTTTTAATATTATGTAATATTTGATTACATCCATAAGTAGTAACATAATAAATAAAATTATTACAATAAATCGCACTACGAATTGTTACCTTTAGTAGATAAATCTGCAAACGAGCATTGGATTAATCGATCAATGCCAGATTAAAGCTGCGCAAAATAAACAATCCGATTTCATAAATGCGGAGGTGGAAATAGGAACCCATATTTAAATAAAATTGCAGTTGACGCAAGGACAAGAGCCCACGATCGATAATGATTCAATTACTGAAACATATATATAATTCCCTTTTCGAGGAGAGTATTATTAATCGTATCACTCATGTCAAGTATTGAGAATTCAAAAGCGATGAAAAGTGACAAGGGGTTAACGAAGGGTTCGGACATGGCAGATCTTAGTTGCCAAAGTCTAATGAAGATTAGAGAACGGTTGATACTTAGAACCTGAGGTCGTAAATTGTCTCCATAAATAATTGTTTTTCTGATAAAAATATAAAGTTAAAACCTATTTTTAGAAATTCATTAAAATAAATCTAAGATCATCAATAAATAAATGTTTTTCTGATAAAAATGGAAAGTTAAAACCTACTTTTGGAAATGTATTGAAATACTGTAAATGAAAAATTGCAGACTTAAATAACACTAAGAACCTTTTGTTTATCCAATTGGAAAAAGATTTACTCGAATTGATTTAAATCTTGATCGTAGCCCTTAAATGGTAACGTCGGGTCACTCGTGCCTTGACCAAATCTTCTCCCCTTGCTAGCTTAGAGAGAAGCGTGGGAGGCAGGCCCAAACTATACTCTAAATAATTGTACACTAGTAGGCTATAAGCTCCCCAAGTGCGGTCACTCTAGTCCGTAAATAGCATTCGTAGAAACCAGTCGAAATTCCGGAAAGGCACGAGTGACCCGACGATACCATTAGCGTTGGCGAAAAGTGTAACGTAAATAAAATTCTTTTTTCAAAATTCTGATGTTTTTTTATTATGAATTGATGTTTTTTATTATGAATTGATGGATTAAACTTACCTGATAGTTTTTTAAGATAAATTTTAATGGAAATTCGAATTTCTGAATTTTTTTCCCCAAATATTGATGTTTTTCGACTATAAATTGATGAATTAAAATTATCCAAAAGTTTTTTAACCTGAATTTTAATTTCAATTTGAATTTCTGAATTTTTTGGGAAACCTCATGTTTTTTTACTATAAATTGATGAATTAAAGTTGACCAAAAGTTTTTTAACGTGAATTTTATTGGAATTTCTACCTCTTTATACGTACTTTGAAAAAACTTGATTTTCATGCTCAAAGCTTAAGCATTCCTTTTATTTATACAGAATCTCAATCTTTTTTTTCTTACAGTACTTTTTTTACCCTTTAATTTCCCGTTTGATTTAAAAAAAAAATTAATTACATCCTAAGTTATGATTTTTTTGACAAAATGGTGCATTCTTCACGTTTTTATTTGTTTATTTGATTATATTGTTTAAAAAAATGATAAAATCAGCAATATAGTGATTCATCCTTATACTAGGATAGTTGATGAAATTTCATGAATTTTTTGGAATTTTTTAGAGCACTTTAGAGCACTTTCCAAAGCGCCAGACACGAGTGACCCGACGATACCGTTTAAAGGGGTCGAAAATGACGTTACCATTTAAGGGGTAGGTTCGCAGAACGGAATTGGAACCGGAAAATAATAGCGTGGTATTATGCCATCGATTTTTTTTGGCCGAAGTACGAACGAGAAATGTACGAACGAGAAATGTACGATAGTGGAAGGTAGAAACGTTCTGGCTTAACCACACATAAAACTGTCTGACCAATATTAACTGTGTGGCTTTTTCGTATGTAGAATATTCATATCAATCTTGAATGTATTTTAAAATTGTGTAGGTATATATTTTGATTATTGAAAGGTAGAATTTTTTTACGAATATCAGTTACAAAATTTTGAACAATTCATAATAAATGATATTACAATTTAATGGTAATCAAAAACTCAACATCCCCCGATATAAGAAATTATATTTTATTAGTGCAATAAAATTAATTGATCATTAATAACTGCCAGTTATAGCACAATTTGCGATAGGTTCATCAATCATTTTAATTATCAGTCTCTTTGTGAACAAAGCGGTGAATGAAAGAATCGATGAGATAAGATTCAAAAAGCGCGCGTGGGTAGCGATCAAGTTCGCCAACGCGCGATGTGTGCATTGAACGTTTTTACCTTCCCCTTCATTTTTTTCTCTTTCAAAATTATTTTTTATTGACTGCATTTGTCGATTAGCGTGGGATTCGTTCCCCGTTGGTAGCTCGGCGACACGGTCGCTCCTTACCCTGTGACCCAAATAAATACAAGCTAAATAGATTCGCGAGAAACACGTTTGGCGACTTCTGCATCCGCTCAGAGATCGATCGATCTTTCGGATCGCGCGGTCATCGATCTCTTGCCTATATCCTTGTCACAGGAAATATAGTGTAAGCTTTAATTAATGCCAGGTGGTCTGAGATAAAAACAAGTGTAAGCATTAAGTTTGATAATCGACTGCTTTCAAGACTTTATCAGCAGATACCTAGACACGATAAAATTGATTGACTGGGATTAACAATTTTCTTGTTCTCTTTTCACCATTTAAATGTTTAAAATTAAATATCTATTCGCATGAAAACAAAATTATGTAGTTACTATCTGATTCGGCGATCTGATCATTCAAAGAGACGGCCAGGTTATGAACCGTTCAGCAACGAGGCTGGCGCTTTATACTCAGCGGGAGCCGAATGGAGGGGGATCGACGCAGGAGAGTCTGCGTCGTTCACGCGCCTAATAGCTCGCAGCTTCATCGGCACAAAAATTCCCATCCCTCTTTCACTGCTCTAAAAGTTATACTCTTTTATACTTCCGCGTTTTTTAGGTCCCAAGATGAAGATAAATTATTTCTGAGATTCGAATAGCGACATTTGTGATTCTTCAAAAAGTCATCTATAACCCAAAGCTACGGCGGAGAAATGAGCGTCCTGTATCGTAAAAATGACTCGTCAACCACAATTCGGAGCGAAAGAAGGAATCGTCCCTGGAGGTGAGTAAACAATTTATCAGAATAAAAGTCGAATAAATCTCGCCTCCATGGGTGGTTGGTGAATCCGACCCTGAACTCCACACTTTTCCTTTTTCCCTTTCTTCTACTTCTACGTACTCCATTCCTTCACAACCCTTCTGACTTTCCTAGAGTTCTCGTTTTTTCCTTTTATCGTGTGCCCGAGACGAGGATTGTACCTACACACGTAGTCAAGTAAAGTCGTATAGAATCTCGAGTGGCCCATAAACCGAGTGATCTTAAAGTGTTCCGTCTGGATGTCGAAGTCTTCGAACTGAAACTTATGTTCGACACTTTTACACCACGTAATTATTGATTCATGATAATAAAACTAAATAAGGGTTCCATTTTTTAGATTGCTCTTTCATGATTGCAGTCTCATTTTTATCTGCTGGTCACTATTGTTGCAGTTATTTTTTACACAACATCTTATTTATATTTTTTGTTTAGATCCTACGTTTTAGAGATAAAAGTTTGCCCTTTAGTGGCGACAGAACTTTAGAATCTTTTCCGTCTCTGGAATTCTTCAACACCCTCAGAGATATCCTCATTAAGGAAACTGGGTCACCTCAAGATAATGAGACGCAAAGCGGGCTGTGACAAAGAGTCGCTATCGCCACCTGGGACTTCAAAACAAACCATGAAACTTTAAAAGCTTGTCTTAAGATGTTAAAAACGGCTGTTAATGCGAAGTTGAAATTGTTGTGAATGCTTATAGCTCAACTAGCCAAACGCAAATTTCAATTTGAGAGGATCATTTCCATTTTCCGAGATTTTTCTACCCTTTAGAAAATGTACATTCATGAAAATATTATCATATTCGAAATCCGGGGAATGTATGGCTTATTTAAAAAAACTCATCAATGATAAAACAAAGTTGTGAAATATAAAATCAATATCAATCTCTCTAATGGGGTTTCCATCGGAAAGGATATTTGGTTAATGGACAAGTTTGCCAAACGCCAATGCGCCGGAAACGTGGAAAAGTGCCTTTGAGGGAACCTTTCGGATGGGAACTTTTGACGATAACCACGCTACAGTTTCGAAAGGAAAGTCTCTCTCTCCCATATATCCACAGTTTTTAAAACTCAACCACAAACTTTCTTCAGAGGAAGGACATCATTCCTATTTTTTAAACTTTCGTCTCTAGTTAGTAAAGGTTCGTTTTTCTCTTGACTGCTAAAATTTTTAAAAATGTAGCAATTTAAAATATATAATTTTAGGTCAAGGGTCATAGGTACACTATTTACTTAAGAGAATGTGGAATTCGTAGTTAAAAAAGCTCCAGAGGCCGTATTTCTCGACCATTTTTTAATTGCAAATTAAATTCCTTTATTTATTTAACTGTTGTAAAAACTTTAAATTTAGAAACTTAGAATAGAACCTAATAAAAACGACATCTTCCAGACTAATAGTTAAAATTTATTTAAAAATTTATTTCAAAAATACGAATCGATTACGTTTCGAAAACCCAGCTGGTTTCCCTCATCAGATCTGCATAAAAAATTATTAAAATTATAAAAACGAAGCAATATAATTTAATAACAATAAGTATCAAAATATAAGAGGAGAATACCTTAAAACAGTTTTAAAACATCCGTGTGTATTTCTTTTTGTGTAAGTTCCAGTGTAAGAGCAGATTTACTTACGGTAAATACTAACATTGCTAGAATATATGGACTGCCAAAAATACATAAACAAAATTGTCCTCTTAGACCTGTTGTATCTTCCATAGGCACTCCTACTTATTACTTAGCCAAGATTTTCAGCAAAATTATTTCCGATTCCTTACCATCTTATCCTTATAACATAAAAAACTCAATTGAACTTAAAGAAAAAATCAAAAACTTTAAAATACCTGATAATCACAGTATGGTATCACTTGACGTCACATCACTTTTTACTAATGTTCCTTTGGAACTTGTTCTAAAAAGCATAGAGTCTAGATGGAATTACATAAAGAAGAATATTAAAATTCCTTTCGAAGAATTCAAGGATGGCATCTCTTTTCTTATGAATAACACCTTTTTCAGATTTGATAATAACTTTTACCAGCAAATACATGGTATGCCTATGGGTTCACCGATTTCGGCTATTCTATCGGAAATTGTCATGCAAGATTTAGAATCAGAAGTTCTTGAACAAATCAATTTTGAAATTCCAATATATGTACGCTATGTTGATGACTCTTTTTTAATTATCCCCGAAAATAAAATAGATTTGATCGTTTCACTTTTTAATTCCTATCACAACAGACTACAATTTACAATCGAGAAAGAAGAAAACAATTCAATTGGATTTTTAAATTTAGAAATAATAAGATCTGAAAATAATATTATAAAAACTAATTGGTACCGCAAAAAAGCTTATTCAGGAAGATATTTGAACTATTTTTCTAATCATCCCATACAGCATAAAATTGGAATTATCAAAAATCTTGTTGATTCAGCCACTCTATTAGCAGACGTTTCTTTTCACTCAAAAAATCTGGAACTAATTAAAAAACTATTGTTCTATAATAATTATCCAACTAGTTTTATTGACAAGCACATTAACAAAAGATTAATTGAACTACAAACTAAAAATAACAGCATCAACGACAATATCAATATTGACAATACTAATCAAAACCCAAAAGCAATTATCTCAATATCCTTTTTAGGCCAAATTTCACATAACATTAAAAGACTTTTAAATGAAACCGATAATATAAAAACTGTTTTTAGAGTTGATACTAAACTTGACAAATTTGTTAAATTAGGGAAAGACAGACTTGATACTTTGGACCAATGTAATGTTATATACAGAATTTCCTGTCGTTGTGGGAAAGCTTACATTGGCCAATCGAAACGTCCGCTCCGAATCAGAGTTAAAGAACATAAAAATAACATCAGATTGGATCAAAAATATCATAAAGCTATAAGTCAACATTTAACACAAGAACACCGAGGTGACTCTAGTTTCATAAAATGGAATGAGGTAGAAATTTTGCATATTGAACCTAATGGATAAAAACGTGCTTTTGCTGAGATGGTTTTTATTAAAAAAGAAGGTGAAACTTGTATGAATTTAGTTACCGATTTAGATTATTTTAATATTTCTTATAATAATATAGTTGAATGTATAACTAAATAACTAAATTCTCTAAATTCATCTCAAATATCAATAGCACTATCTTAAATTATAACAAAAATATAATTAAGAAAATAACTGTTACAAAAATAATACTATAGAAATTATTACTGATGTTCACCCTTCTTACACCTAAGTATTCGCTCTCCGATGTGTTGCATTGTAATTCTTAATGTGTACGTTCACAAAGTTTCCAAGATGGAGACGGGGCATACCTGCTCCGTCTTCACAAAACATTTTTTTATCTTTTTTACCATAATTTTAACAATATTAACAATAGTTTCATTACAATAACAAAAAATTCAAATTATTCTACAGGTATGAAATCAGTTCTTACTCTTTCTATTAAATTTACTGTTTTGCATTTCACGTATTCCGAACCTAACCTAATTATATGTTTTCTAGCACTACCCATTAAATTTGTACTTTTAAAATATATGGAACTTACACAAAAAGAAATACACACGAATGTTTTAAAACTGTTTTAAGGTATTCTCCTCTTATATTTTGATACTTATTGTTATTAAATTATATTGCTTCGTTTTTATAATTTTAATAATTTTTTATGCAGATCTGATGAGGGAAACCAGCTGGGTTTTCGAAACGTAATCGATTCGTATTTTTGAAATAAATTTTTAAATAAATTTTAACTATTAGTCTGGAAGATGTCGTTTTTATTAGGTTCTATTCTAAGTTTCTAAATTATAAATTTCCCAGACGTAAAAAAAGAAAATTTTATTCTTCTTATATAAAAACTTTCACTTATTTATCATTTTTGAACGTAGAAACTGTTTCCTTTCGGCTGAATCATTTCACTTTATTTCATGAATAATATTTTTAAGCAAAAAATTGTTATTGAACAACATTTATCGATTATAATTATTGTTTTTAACAATTCTTATAACCACATACACATACGATACCGAAGAAAAGAACATTTTTTTATGCTATAAAATGACAAAGGAGTGTATTTCTTATAACAGTTTATAATAATAAGAATTATTTACGTTCAGTGTTCGACTCTAATTAATCACTAATTTTGATTAATTTCACAACAAAAACAGTATAAATAATGGATTAAAAAAGCGATAATGCAGCAGATGCCAGTTTTATCCACCAATTACAAATAAATAAAGGAAGTGTCTACGCGTACCGAAAAAATACAGCTATACTCCAGCTCTACGTACCGAAATTTCAGTACTAACAGCCCCGTTTCCAGCTCCCCCTATTGGTACTGAAAAAAACTGGCTACTTGTACCGAAATTGCGATGCACGTAGACATGGCCTTACATAAATGAAGGAATTTAATCGACAATCAATAAATTTCATTCAGCGAGGTTAAAGTTACTAATTATATATGTTTCTGAGGAAAAATCAATAAATGGGATAAAGTAGGTTGCACAAATATAAAAATTTATGGGTTTTGTCATTTTGCAACTTGAATAACCAGTTTATGAAATTTTTTCAAAAACACGAAGAGGTTTTTTTCGGTTAGAATTTATTATTTCAAATAAAATAAAACTATCAGCAATAACCTATTCCCCTCAACCCTGTACCTTTCCTTCTTTTTCGGAGCCTCCCCTGACCCTCTTATTTCCCTTACCACGCCCACTTCCCATCTTCATCGTCATATATGACTTCCTGGCCTTCTCTCGCTTTCACAATGCCCCTATCACATACATCCCATCCCCTGCACCCTCCTTCCATCATTATTCTCGTTAGCCCAACCACTCTTCTGGCCATTCCCATCTCATTACTTCCTCTTACACTCCCCACTTTCTCCACATCCTCACCTTTTCTCGTCCATTTTCCTTCCAACTCACCCACCAGCTTCATTCCCTTCTCTAACCTTGTCCTTCCCTTCCCTTTAATTTTACACATTACTCAAGAACAACCTGTATCGTCGAAAGAACGCAAACAGATATAATACACAGGAAGGTTGCGTTATTACGACAGAAAACCGGAAAAGATGCGACTATAAGCGAACATTATCAGTTGTGTTTTTATTAACAGGAATGGTGGTCTACGTTGTTACAGGAGGCTATGGCGAATTATTTCTTTTCGAATAGAAGCAGTCGTTTTATCGATTTATTGTAGATCGTTCGTATTGGGATTAAAATAGGCGTAACGGCGGATTCTTGGTAAATTCTCTGCTGGTTTTAAGTTTTCCCACACAATCGCTCTTTCCCTAATTCTCCTAACTATATTGTTGTTAGTTGAGTTTAGATTCGCAAAGTTCGTTCGTTGAACGAGAGTGTGATAATTATCTGCGTCGGTAGATGTTTCGGAAGTCGATTGCCTACCAAACAGGATTATTCGCAATGTCTTGAAGGCGCTTGGCGACGTGCACAAACTAGATTCGCGTAACTTTGATGCTATTCATTACGCGAAGTCCCGAAGCTTCACGCGCTATGTTTCGTGATACGTTAATAAATGTAAGTAGGGACGTGCTCACGTCCAAGTCTCACTTTTGCCAACGTGCTTTGATTCAGCAATAAGCTACATAGCTTAACGTTCATACGATAGGTCATGTGCCTATCCTAACTTCCGGTTATTATGAAAAACCCCTGTGATATATTAAAAATGACTCCAAGTTTAAGAATTTCAAAATTTACAAAAAAAGGTTTCGTAGCCTACTTAAATCTGCCATTTCAAATCAAATCAATTATAGTGGTCAATAAAAAACCCTTTTCCTCATCACCCTTTCTCATACAACCTCCTTCCTTTTACTATTTCCCCTAAATACCCTTCCCTATTCCGCGCCTTAACTCTCCACATAAGCCTTTCCCAACCCACGTTCTTCCTCTCGCTTTCCCCTAAACTTTCCCTCCCCAATTGCTTACGTCGCTCCCCATTCTTTTCTCTTCCCCTACATGCCCCCTCTCCAATTCTCTCCATCCCATTCTCCCACCCTACCTAATTCCCTTCCCTAACCAACCTTCCCAATATAAATCTCTCCATATCCCTTTCTTATCCCATCTCCTTTCTTTGAACCTTTTCGCTAAACTCCCTTTTCCATTCCTTACTCTAAACCTTCCCCTATCCCCTATTACCCTATCCCTTCCCCTTAAGGATTCTTGGTAACTTTTTCTTTATAATATAATTATTATATTTGGAACAATCATATATCTTGAAAATGTTATGGATTGTCGGCGCAATTCTCAACCGATTACAATAAAAATTGGCAACTGACTGGCCAACCATTGAAGTAAATGACTAACCGTCTTTTTACGCTAATGCTTTAGAAACTGTGATATTAAAACAAATAAAAAACATATAATCAACCAATTGTCAGCCCTTGCTCACATCAAACAGTAGCAGCAGATTCACGATATATTTGTACGTACAAATGAAAAGGGACCGGATTGTCGCATTTATTTCAGCAGTTATCAGCGATTTTGTGAGTCAATGTGGAAATTGTCCATTTAAAAAAAATGGGAAATCATACTTCAATGTACGCTCTATATCTGATTACATTATACTTATGTCCCTAAAGTGACCGAAAGTGGATAAATTTTAAGTTCGAAGATAGAATACAATGCTTACGCTTATAGAACTCGCCAAATTTAAATGCGTTTTCTCGAAAGGCGATTTTTCGAAGTTCCAATTTCAAAAGTCCCCCGGTGCCTCATTTTTCCACCTAGGGGGTTTCGTTCAGGGTCCAAAATGTCGTAAATTTACCCGGCAAAATGCTTCTGTGCGTAACTCCATACTGACAACCTGGACCCTTTTCATTTTGAAGCATACATATATTGTAGGAATTTTCGATATCTTGAATAGTTTTCAAGATTTTTACGCATTCAGTGTAAAAAAATAAAAATCCATAGAATTTTCGATTTTTAATGTTCCCTAACCTCGCGTGAACTTTAGTCGAAATGTAAAAATTAAGTACGTGGATGTGGTAAAGATTGTTTTTGTGAAAAAAAAGAGAAGATTAAATCATGCTTATAATCGCAACGTTTTTCTGAGTAATTTTATTTTGTTTACCAGTAAAACATTACGAATTTCTAACCAATTTGTTAAATGCCATTATGTTTCAACTATTTCCATAGTGAGCGGCAAATGTCAGAAATAACTGAGATTTTTCCGTAAATTCGGAAATTTTACATCCCTAGACGTAGATGATAAAATTTTAAAAAATATCCACGATTTCGAAAATGCTTGCAATATATACAGAGAATATGTTGCTAAAGACTTCTCGTTAAAATTTGGTTTTAATGGATTGGATAGATTAGGTTGCAGAGGCGAGCACAGCTGAAAAATATAATTGTTTACAATCATTCAACAATACTGCGTGCACTTCAAAAAATGCGATATGCTTATTAATTTCAAACTTTAGTTAATCATATTTTATGTTGAAAAAACGATTTTATCACCTGTGCTCACCTCTAAATCCTCTAAATAATATATCAGATCAATTGACACAAAATTTTGAAAAGAAGTCAGTAGCAACAGATTCTCGATATACATTGCAAGAATTTTCGATATCTTGAATAGTTTTAAAAATTTTCCCATTTTTTTCATCTTGGAATTTTCACTTTTTACTCTAAATACGTAAAAGCTTTAAAACTTTTTAAGGTATAGAAAATACCTGCAATTATTATCGAAAATATGTTTCTACCAAGGGGCTAATTACTCCTGCAATCTGGTCTACACTCTCTCTGCAATCTTATGCAATATCCTGCGATCGCTTGCATTATCCCCGTTACTTAAAAATATGATAGGAAATTCAGTATAGGTCTATTTGATGATTTTTCTATAATGAATTTCTTATAATTTTTCATGATTCTAGAAAAATCATTATAGAAAACCATTAATAGAAAATAAGTATGGAAATAAATAATGTACAAATTTTGAAGGAATTGATTCAAAAAAAGCTGCGTCTAGTCGTTCCGAAAAATTGGAGGAGTTGGAAAAGGGGATGGGCTCTCGGATGGGCTAGTCGTCCCGAACAAGCCAAGTTTATGAAAAATATCTGACTACTCATCCTGAATTTCGGGACGACGAGACACTTCGTTCAAATAATATAGAAACTATAGACAAAATTATAGAATTTCAAAAGAGTTAACAGATTTCAAATACTTCAATGGATTTCAAGGAACTTCATGAGACTTTTAACGTATTTCATAGGTTTTCAAGATATTTAACAATATTTTCACGGATTTCGAAACACTTCAAAGGATTTCAGAGGATTTTAATGATTACCAAACATTTCCGAAAATGTTAAGGGATTCCAATTGATTTGAAGAGATTTCAAAGAATTTTGAAAGATATTCAAAGATTTGAAGGAATTTCGAGATAACTTTGAAACATAAATTAAATCTGAAGGAATTCCTAGCGATTCCAAAGATTTTAAGGGATATGAAAGATTTCTAGGGATTCAAATGTTTTTTTAGGGAACTTTAATGAATAAATTAAATTTAATTCATATTTAAGGGATTTTAAATCATTTTCACTTAATTTAATGTATTTTTACGATTTCCAAAGAGAAGATTTCAAGGGATTCGAAAGAATTTCAAGAGATTTAAAAAATGCCATTGGGATTTAAAAGAATTTTATAGGATTTTCAAAGATTTCAAGGGATTTCGAGAGAAATTTGGATAAAAAATTAAATTAAATTAAATTTCAAGGGGTTTTGAAGGATTTTAAAGATTTTAAGGGATTTTAAGGTATTTCAAGTAATTTCACAAGATTTAAAGGATTTTATTAAATCTCCAAGGATTTCAAGGGATTTCAAAGATTTCTAGGGATGCAAACGGGTTTTTGGAGAATTTTAATGAATATCTAAGTTTAACATAATTTAAATATTGAAGGAATTTCAAATGATTTCTTACATATTTTAATAGATTTCTACCATTTTCAAAGCAAAGATTCCAAAGGATTTTAAAGCATTCCAAAGGATTTCAAGAGATTTAAAAAATTTTAAGTGATTTAAAAGAAGTTTGTAGCAGTTCCAAGGCTTTCTAGAGATTTCTAGTGATTATTGGGAAAATAAGTGAAATGAAATTTCTAGGGATTCCTCGCGATTCCAAAGATTTATGAAGATTTGAACGGTTTTCTTTAGAGAACTTAAATGAATAAATTCAGTTCAATATATTTTCAAGGTATTTCAAATGATTTTTTACTTATTTTAATGGATTTTTACGATTCCAAAAGAAAATATTTGAAGGAACTTCTAAAGAACTTTGTAAAATAAATTGAATTAACTAAATTTCAAGGGATTTCACAAGACTTAAAGGATTTTATTGAATCTCCAAGGATTTCAAAGGCTTTTAAAGATTTCTAGGGATTTTAGCTATTTTTCTTAGAGAAATGTAACGAATAAGTGTAATTTAATTTATATTTAAGGGATTTTAAATGATTTCTACATACATACATACATAGATTAGCAGTTCGAACTCGAAAGTTCATTGCCTCACTACCCGATTCGGGTAGTGTTTCTAGGTGGATATTTAGTCCAATGTGGGCCCACCACACCCACGACGGGCCAACAGCACGCAGGTATTCCTGAACGGTTACCCATCCAAGTACTAACCGCGCCCAACAATGCTTAACTTCAGTGATCTTACGAGAACTGGTGTTTTCAGCGTGGTATTAAATGATTTCTAGAGAAATAAATTCTAGAGAATGAAATTTCTAAGGATTGCTAGTGATTCCAAAAATCTCAAGCGATTTTAAGGTAAATCAAGGCATTTCACAAGTTTGAAAGAATATTATTGAATCTCCAAGGATTTTAAGGGAGTTTAAAAATTTCTAGAGATTTTAACGTTTTTTTAGATAACTTTAATGAATACGTTTAATTTAATTTGTAATCACGGAAGTTTAAATTATTTCTACTTACTTTAATTGATTTTTACGATCTCCAAACATTTCAAGGGATTTTAACGAACTTCTAGAAAAAAAAACTCTAACTAAAAACATCTGCAATGCAAAAAATCTGCCAAGTATGTACAATTACATGAATTTGTGAAATCAAAGTTGGCAAGTAATTGGAGAAAAATATTCATAATAAAATATATTGAGAAACCTTTTTTGATAAAGTACCATAAAAAATTTAAAAAAAAACTAAATTTCCATGTAAGACATTATAAGACTTGGAGAGATTGAATGGTATAAGAAAAATGATTTAAATCAAAAATTGCTGCGTATGTTTGATTGATTGATGGTATAATATAATCCCGCCAAGTTTTATAATGTTTAATATGAATTTTCAAAATTTAATTACAAAATTTCTGCAGGGCACTTTATAAAAAAATGTCTTAATATATTATATTATAAATATTTTTCCCAAATTACTTGGCCAACTTTGATTTCACAAACTCATACAGTTGAGTACTTGGCAGATATTTGTCATTGCAGAGGTTTTTGGTAGGATAAAACATTTTTGTAAATAAAAGTTCGATAGTACGCCACTGAGTTGGTTATACGTGCTTGTCTGTGATATTTAATAAAATTATGAGAAACCCACCTGACTTTATGCCGAACTGGAAACTTTTATGCAGGTACTCCGAAACTAATCATGACATGGATTGGATACGCTTCGACATATAGTTCACTTAAGGGACCGTTCTCGTGTTGGTTAAATAGAAGTCCAAGTCGCGAACACTCGTAAATGTGAATCGATCCACTCCCTATATAATCCCGCAAAAATCCCTATATAAAGTTTCGAGAGAGCAAGGTGACTCTTAAAGCAAATCTTTTGCAAGAGTTTATCTATACTCATCTAGAAAAATGTACTAGTAGAATTAGTTCCTAGAAGCGTATTTCATCAGTCCTAAAGATTACTTTGCAGTACGACAATATCATTTCAGGATATCATAATCCCTCTTGAAATATGAAGGAAACACTAAACGTCCCGGGAATGAGATTTAAAGTCAAATGAACGTCAAAACATCAGAAAATTACGATTCCGGTGCAAAAAGAATCCTCAACTTTTTATTCGCCCGCCCTCCTTTTTCCTGCAATTAAGAATCGCGTATTCCGCCTTATTATACTGCAATTTTTCACGTTGAACGTAACGCCGCTGCCTTGGACGTATAATCGATATGGAACGGTACGAACGTCTTTTTTTGTGATCCGTGGCCAGAATATTTGCCTGGATATCGTCGCTGCCTTCCAAACCGAGCTATTTGACTTGTTGATGAAGTTATGCCGTAATAACTTTTCGTTCGTACCAAAGCGTCCTGAAAGAACATGTCCATCCGAATCGTGCCTATTAAAAACTAAATCGACTGCATATTTTTCATCAGTGTTACTGTCAAGCTAGCCAAAAATTCGGAAAATGCAAAAACTACTCATCTGGTCAGCGAAATTTTTAATGGAAAACCTTCATCTCCAGTCATATTTCTTATTTTATCCATTGCAAAACTCTTACCTGCAACAAAGGAAAAAAATGGATTCATTATTAATTTAATTAAAAACGTTTAACATTTAAGAATTTAAACGTTACATAACAGAGGAAGATGTTTGAAAACCGGGAAATGAACGGGAATTTTGTTTTGAATGTTGAGTGACAATAGATTGAAAAGCTTTTCTAACTGATCCCTTAAACTCGAAATACTGTATACCAACTTACAATTAAGTAAGAACTGCTTGCATTATCTCTTGTTATGTACTTTGACGGGCTCGGGCATTGTTTCCTAACAAATTATGCAGGTTGTTTTCCGAGATACGCGGGGCGATATCAACCAGGGGTTAATGGAGACAAGTTCATTGTGAACCCAGTGTAACGAGCAAGGGTCGCTAATGAGTCTGGGTCGGTCCTGTGAAAATCGTAGAGGACAGTGAAGAGCCCACCGAGACTGGGTGATTACTTGTTAATGCTAATCGTTATCCTCACGGCGCTTAAATTACCTCCTGCATTAAATACTGCTAAAGGACATCTCACTGTGACGCGATTTCACTGATTAAAGTCTCATCAGCGACCGTCAGTCTTTCTCCCATCTTAAAAAAACTAAGTGACGCAAAATAAGACTTTTTCAATTTTAACTTTAGAACGCTATTTTCAGATATAAGAGTTAACGTGCGTTCGTTTAATCTATAATTGTTTTCGGAGTCCACAGCACGAATGTAGGAAGTTAAGGCTTAAGTCGTAAATCTAAGGATGCAAGATAAAACTTATCCGAAACGTAAATTCTAAAACTTAAGGTACGAGAAGAAATTAATTAAGCAGAAATAAGATACAATTAGGAGTTTAAAAATATATATTTACAACTCGAGTAAATTTCGATTCAGGAAATAATTTATTTTATTAGTGTTTTTATTTAGAATATAAAGCAGAGAGTAAAAGAGTCGGGCGAGCTTAAGGCTGGTTTGTCATGATCATGAATCTGAAGTTTCGCAACGTTTACGAAAAACGCAGGTAAAAAATATTTTTTTTTTACAAAAATATTTCTAGTTTGGAAATCAGCGAACTTTTGTTGAACTTTTTCAATTTTTAGGATTGCAACAACAGGATATAAACAATAGTTTATAAGGTTGTATGCCACTAGTGTATGCCATAAAATTGTAGGTCTCGTGCGTTAAAAAAAATGTTGACTTTTGTATTAATCGTTTATCCCTGGAAAAAAAGTCTTAGCGGTATTCCACTCGAAAGGTACACGGAGAAAAATGGATAGTCAAACTTGAAGTGTCAAAATTAAGATGGTCAGTTTGATCTTCCAGATAGTACCAAGTACCATCCACAATTTTTTCTTCATAGGGCCTGGTTACACCGGCGAGCCTACAGTAGGCCGGCTTACAATAAACTAGCTTAAATACGAGAGTGGCTCAGTTTCGCGTCGGCGCAAAAGCGTTTTCGGCAGTGGCTTTCTGTCGCACACGTGGAGTCCCTGCGGCTTCTGCACCGACGCGAATTTGGCCACTCTCATTTAAGCTAGTTTATTGTAAGCCGGCCTACTATAGGCTCGCGGTGTAACCAGGACCATAGTCAGACAGACTATAATTTTATAGTCTGTTTGAATATCCACAGGTGATTAGACTCACTTCCAGTATAGTCAAATCGACACTCCAGAATGTCAAGGGGGCTTCCACAAACCACGAGGCCCAATTTTTGCCAATTACTGACAACCCGTCCCGTCCCCCCATGTAGTCCGCCGTGGCATTCTCGTAGACCCCCCCCCCCCCCCCCCCC
>CAKNYM010047403.1:420-26150 GCA_932195095.1 Andricus curvator | reverse complement strand
CCCCCCCCCCCAATGTAGACAAACGTGTCCTTTCTTCGACCCCCCACCCCCTAAAGAAACCCCGTGATTTATGGAAGGCCCCCAAACAGAAGTGGCTGCGTCACAACCTCTACCGAACGTCGAGCGAAAACACCCGACACCCGGAATGCATTTTTGGAGCGAGTAACGTTCGGCGTGACATTTGCCGTTACACAAAATTTTTAATTAGTTTCAACCACGTGTTAATACTTCAAACATGTATCGAGAGTGAATAAAATGTGGAGAACAAGTTGGAGAGTGGGTTAACCCTTCGAGGACAACGTGGAATCATGGGACGTATAAAGCAACGTGGGGTGTTTGCACACCCCACTCTGTTTTTTGCGTTTAAATTTTTAATGGCGCATTTCCGGGTTTCGAGAAAAACTTGGATTGAATCCCAAATACCCAAAATAAAAGAAAAATGAAAGAAAAAAAAAAAGAAAAAAAAAAAAAAAAAATTGGGTAGCGGGGGCGGAAGTGATATTGAAAGAGAAGGTACTCAAAGCGGGAAGCCTTTCTGCAACCTGTACACAGCGAATATGCTTTTTTTGTTCCGTTGGGGTGGCCAGACACCCCACGTTGTCCTCGAAGGGTTAAGTAGTTTTCGTTCTGATTTCAAACGATAAATTCAATACTTCCGAGGGATGAAGGATAAAGGTGTCACTCATTAATCAGTGCGTAATCTCAACATTTTCGACCGAAAACGTGCTCAGAATTCCATAATTCGTAGATATACAAACAAGACTTGCGAGATTTGTAATACCCATTTATATTGTTTTCTAAATTTTCTAGTGTAAAAAATGTTTCAATTCAGTGCAGTCACGCCCATTCCTTAGCCTCTCGTGCTCAAAGTAATATGCTGTCAAAGTTTTTCTGCATATGCAATCATGTCTCAGGCATTCCACTCTTCAAAAATAATAAAGATCCTTTCAGAATTGATGGATTTTATATCAATTTTCATGTTTTTCAGGTTCTATTTGTTAATTTAAATTTGCGTCTCTTGTCTCCCTTACTCTTATGAATATATATGTAGGTAGGAGAAGGACAACAGATAATAAATTTCACCCTCTGACCCACGTGCGAATTGACCGTCGGCCCAAGGTCGGACGGTCGGTCCAACTTTGTGCGCCACTGGTCGGGCCAACCAGCTAAATGATAACGGTCAACCGCCTTTGGCTTCTCAAGGTCGGCCCGACATTTGGTCCCATATATGGGCCATCTATTAAGATGATGTCGGCCCAACCTTGGACAACAATTTGGTATTCAACAAATAAATAATAATTGATTGCGAGTATTTTGACTATAAATGTTAATGGTCCTGCTTAGAATGAATACATATATTACATTTTTAAACATTATATTACAAATAAAATTTCTAACGCTACGGGGTTTCGAACCTACGCCTATACCTGAATCCATCGCCTAGCAGTCGGGAGTCTTACCCATTACTCTATACCTAAAGAATTGAAAGTCAATGAAAAAACCATCATCATAAGCTACAGCTCAAAGCAGTTAAGAAAAACAATTTGTTAACTCTTTTTTCTCAGTAATTTTTGTATTATTATATGACATCATGTAGATGTCAAATAAATTATCTGTTAACGGGAATATAAATTAAAAATTTTTTAAATAAATCATTAAAATCGATTACAATTTTTAGGGTTTCGTAGCCCCGGGCGGAAACCCTTAAATTTTTGTTCAACAAATTTTTTTCAACCATTTTTTTTCAAAATTTTTGTTTTAATTTTTTTCAAGAATTTTTCTTCAACAAATTTTTTTCCAAAATGTTTGTTCTCAAAAATTTCTTATCAACAAATTTTTTTAAACAATTTTGTTGAAACATTTCTTCAAACTTTTTTTAAACCCTAGTATATCCGACGGCTAGCCCATATTTGGGCCAAGGTTTGACCGACCGTCGGGTGCATCATGATGACTTATACAATGCAATGTTATGCCGATGGTCGGGCCATCTCTTGCCCAGAGTCGAGCCGACCGCACTTTCACGGTCTTTTTGCAACAATGAACCAGAGTTTATACGACGGTCTGTTCATACTCGGGCCAAGGTTTGACCGACCGTCGGGTGCATCAAGGTGACTTGTGGCTAACCGACTGCTGTATCCAGAGTTGGACCGACCGCATTTTTGCGGTCGTACCGACCAATCTGCCACAGTTCATCCGATGGTCGGCCCAACGTTGGGCCAGAATTGGGCCGACAGTCGGCTTTTCGCCCGCTGCCGACGTCAGTTGCCAATGTCGGTGGGACCATGGCAGCCTGAAAACACCTTAGTCGGCCCAACCCTGGTTACCGTAGATCGGTTACCAAAGCAGGGCCGACTTTGGGCCGATGGTCAATCTCTGGCAGCCGACCCAATTTCGCACCTGGGGATATGATTGAGGTAACCCTCCGAAATAATCAAGCTAAAATTCCTGAGATAATCAGGTTTAAACTCCAGGATGGTCAACTTTACACTCTGGGATAGTGAAGCTAACCGTCAAATCTTTACACTCCACGGATGGTACGCTACACCATCTAGGGGGCTGTCCCATAGTTAAAACTCAAATATAGTCAGTCTGACACTCTAGATATTCAGGCTGACTAGCCATTTTTCTCCGTGTACCTCGCCACGGTTCCGATATCAAAAGTCTATTAATTCTACTCTGACTAAATGCAATTATTCCTCATGAATATTTATTATATTGAACAATATTAATTTAATATGAGGAGCCACATTATATCTTTGAAACTAAATAATTTTGCATATTTTAATTTTAAATTATTAAATTTTAAATTCCTCCAAAAGCGGAAAAGTGAAACGCTGCCGACTTGAAGTAAACATTCGAATCGTTTCACAGAAATTTAGAGAAACCAGACAAATTTTATCAAACATGTAAAAAGAGAAAGTTACGTGTAGAAAGTGCAAATCAACGAAAATGAATAAATTTTCCCTCATGTATTGGTTCTTCGTGACCGATTAATGAATGCAGAATTCCGCCCACGCATCGGCTGCCGAGTTACGGTTTGCAGCGATAAAGAGGGAAATGTGATTCGTGCACGCCCACAGCATGCTTTATGAATGAAGTTTAAGATGTGCGTGGGCAACCTGGGTCAACGTGAACAGTAGCAGTCGAGTTGACGGTACTACGCCCAATACGTCGCCTATGTCAATCCAAAGTAATAATTAATTAACACTCTAATCTTCTTAGTACAAAAATTGAAAAGTGAAAGTTCTTATTTTCAGATTATATATACCTTTCTCAAATTATCGAATTACGGTGCGAGGTGCCACGTTTAATGACGGTAGTTAGTTATTGCGTAATTAAACAGTCTAATAAATTATATATACACATTATATTCTCATTTGCCTGACTCATTTTTAATCCAGTTACACCACCATCTCCATTTGTACATGCTTTACAAAGAGAAGATGAAATATAAGGATGATTCAATTGACGAAGTGGGTGAAATATGGCAAAAAATCGGATTAATCTGTAATTCTGGAATGACCTAGATGAAGGAAAAGTAATCAGGGAGTGTTTATCGACAATTTGCGATCTGGAATTTACGTACAAGGCGCAGAAACTAGAACATATGATTAATAGAGAGTGCACTTCTTAAGTACACATCGACAGTATGCATAATGCATGCGTGTGGCGACTAACAAGGCAAATTATACCAGAGTGAATTTTTTCGCCTGAGAAATCAAACTTCCTGTTCGGGGAATCGTATCTCACATGTGTGCAAGTTTGTAGATATGAAAACACATACAGAGAAAGAGAGTTTCTTTGAAAATATTTCCCGTGTCACGAAGTATCGGGTATCTGGGCGCAATAACTTTAACACGCGAGACGGGTCTTTACGAGGAAGGCAAACTGTCATGTAATAAAGATGTCCGTTTCTGTTAAATGACGTTTGCAATTCAGTACATCGCTTATTCACACCTCATTCTAACCAATATAATACCAAGATATTAGGTCTGGAGTCCTGGAAAATCTATACCTCAATCAAGTTGGTCCTCATCCCGCACCCAAGCGTGAATACAATTTTATTAGACTTTCAATCACGATATGTAAATACGCCATGGGAGTAGAATTAATCCAGAAGATTTGGGGCTTATCATCATCATTCGTCATGAACTCTAGTGCCCTTTTCTTTTCAGGAAATCAAACAACAGAACTTAAAGTTCAATTCCTTAAGGACTTATCTCAGGCTGCATTATTTTTACAAGCTGGTATTTATGTTCCCTTGCACGTATACCTCGATCTTGTTCTCCCTGAGATCTTTCGAATTCCATTGGTCGAGTGGATTCCTTTGGGACTTCTGCCCCTCCCCTCATCATACCCGTCAAACGATGATACCTTTTTTCTTTCAGTTTATTCCAATTCTTTGGATCAATGAGTGCTTTTTTCTTGGTAGATTTCTTCGAAACAATGGATTCTGACATGAATATGTTTACCAGTTATTACAATTTTGAACACGACTTGACATAACTTTAGTGAAATATTGAAATGGAAATAATTCAGTAGGACGAACTTCCGGGAATATTTTAGAAGATAGAAAATGGAAGCAACCCCGGGGGAAATCAAACGCATCAGGTACATTGTGCTTTTTACTCTAATCCAGAATTTTTTGGATACACATATAGGTATACATATACATTGATACAGATAATAGTCTAATTTCGAGTAAATACTGTGGAAAAATTCTTTGACTTTATTACAAATTTTATTAATAACGATTTAATTGAAAAAAATCTATCAAGTCCATCAGTATCTTTGACAGAAAAATCGTGTGGTCCCATTTAAAAAAATTATTCCATTAAAAATTCAAAATAGTGAAGCTCAGTAGCAACTGTCAATAACAATGTCCTTACGAGAGAGATGATTGATGGTCACAGAGGTGGAGTGCCTAGAGGTGAGCGAAAAAAAGCGGAGAGAATGAGGAAGAAGAGTAAAGGATTATAGAGCTGAGAGGGCTGATGAGAATTAGGGGGAAGGCCATATAACATACGCGACTAAGGGCCAAGAACAGAGGAGCGATAAGGAGAATGCGCAAAGAGATCGACGGACATGATACAGTGATGGATATGGGGATATGGGGGGACATGGTAAAAGGCATATGGGAATGAGGGGATGGTTGTAAGGCGGGCCATAAGGCACATGGTGAGGAGGGTACGTATGGCAAGATGGATGTAGAAGTAAAGGGTTGTACGAGAAAGTTGGGTATAGGGGTAGATATGGAAGGTAAAGTTGAAGGATGCGAGCGAAAGAGGGTTATGATAGCGGGGGGGGGGGGTGAGTATAGAAAAATGATTAAGCAGAGGAATTACGGAAGGCTAAAGGGTGACAGGTATAAGGGTCTGGGAAGAAAGGGGAGGGAAGAATGGAAAGTAAGATGGAAGAGGTAGGTGAAGGGATGTGGATACAGATGCCCTCTGTACTCTGTCAGAAAATCACTTCAGAGGGTGGTAGATTAAGGAGGAAGGGAAAATGGTTTACAGGGAGTCGAGGGGTGAAAGGTGAATGGAGTGTGAGAATGTTAGGGAATATAAGGGGAGGAATACTGCCGTACAAACTAAAAAGATACATAAGTCCAATCTCACTCGAACCGAGAAAATCAAGAAAAACTGTTTGCCTAAAGAACTCTAATATCGAATAAAATTTTGAATGATCTAGATACAATATTTGGATAAAAATAATGTGCTCTTTCATATTTTAGAATAAAAGATTGATTTTTTAAACAATTTCTATTAGAAAATGGACTTGCGATTTTTTACTAGTCGCGGAAAGTCGAAAATACAAGGCACGCAAAGTGCTTGAGGTGTGTCTTTTTATGTAGTATTTTTTAACTTTTTCGACTTTCCTCATTTATAAACAATCGTTTGTTGCAATAAATATTAATAATTAATCATTTTTATTAACACAGTTAGACGCAGCTTTCTCTTACGAATCCAGCGATACCAAAAACTCATTTTTCATAAAACTGTCACTTATGTATCATTTTGGTTTGGACGGCAGAATAGGGATGGAGGCGAACGTAAACTGGTTATGAGGGTTATTATAGCAAGGAAAGAACAATATGGTGCTAGTAAGTGGGGAATAGGTGGAATGACGAAGAAGGGAGGTTATAGGGATCTTAGATGAAAGAGGTGAGAAGGGGTGAGTTGTTATTGTGGGGAGGAGAGGGATATAATCGAGATAAGGGAATCATGAAAGAGTGAAAGGGGTGGAGGGCAAGAGGGACAGGGATGGGAGGAGAAGGAAAGCCATGTGAGGGATATATAGCAAGAGGGGCAAAGAAGCCAGAAAGGGGTGACTGATGTTGCATTTTGGCTCAGTGCACAGCGCATATATGTGCAAATAACCTTATGACGTCCTCAAGATAGGTTGCCAGTTTCATATAAATTGGGTCTAATTTCACCGCAAAGGCGTAGCATTATTTGCTAATGATCTATTCTGATTCTGTCTTTACCCCTGTAGCATCCTTCATAATTGGCAATTAGGCAGACAGTCTGTAATAACTTCTTCTCAGGAGATGACCTAATCACTACCGAAGCTTAGATAGATTGTGCAATCCCTGTACGCATTGGTTGTTTGAAATCTAGTTCATTGGACATGTTCACATTCGGCATAGCTCCTAATGTCTGTTGCACAAGCATATCCTCCTCAAACATGTAAACCTAGTACACAAAGGGGGTTGTGTTCCCACTGTGCAGTAACAACGATCGTCCGTGAAATACAATCTCGCTGCATCCTATCAGCGTCGCGAAGAAATTAACCGTAATGCAGGCAAAATGCTCAGATTCAATATTCATGATTATCACTGACGAGAAATGTAATCACATCTCAGAACAAATTTACGGTTATTCCTATTTCAGATAAAAAATGATTTGCTATGAAATCTAATTCATTCACAATAATTAGATAAACAAGTCATCATCTTGAGGAATTAGTCTAAAAATTCCTTCATTTTGAAATTTCAAAAGCTATTAATTTGAAAAAATTGTCTAGTTTGTACTTTCAATCCCAAATTTGTCATTCTTAAATTTTCAAAGTTTAGAATTGTATCTAGCCGCTGCAAAATTAAAAATAAAAAAAATTGAGAGTCTGAACAATTAACTTTTAATAAACGTCTGAAGTTAAAGCTAACTAAATTAGATTATGCGTTTCTAAACATACATTGAAAAAAATGGTTTAGCTGGCCCAGCTAAACCATTTTTTTTTCAGTGTACAATTCTATATAGATCCGAAGTTATATCAAAGAATTTAAGAAATTACTCGCTGTGAAATCAATCTCAAAAATCAAAAGTTTATCATTATTTTTATAGTTGATAAAAATAGACCCATTGTTGATTTAAAATGTGGCTGATATATATTATGAGAAAAAAGAGACAGGATTGAAGTAACAAATGAAAATTCTATCAATATCCAAAATTCCCTGATTTTAGAAACAGACGACGTTATATACATGTAAGCTGATGGATTACTTTCCTAAAAATACAAGTCAGCGAAGTTATAACAACATACATTAATGTATTGTGTTCGCTACGAACCCTGGAAAGGAAAAAGGGATCTTCTTTATCCCAACCGAATCCTTCGAAAAAGCAGTGCATGGATTGGCTCATACATCACAGGCAGCAAAGCGAAGCGAGTCCAGAGGTGGTTACATGTGGAAGGAACGAGGAACGTGGAACTCAGTTCGTGGATAGGGAGGTCGCTGCCAAGAGCGGGGCTCTCGGGTCACGGACTTGAAATAAAACCCCATATATCCCAGCATGCCGCATATTCCCCGCAGCGAGTAGTGTCTCGATTCAATTTTCAGAATTCCGAGGTGATACCGCTATTGCTGCTAATAAGATGCGCAACAAATGGTTTTCTCACTGTGGCCGACACTTCAGATGAGATGGATAAAAGAATCCGACTTTTTTTTTAATGTGAAAATTGAGAAGAATTCCGTTTTAAATTAATTTCACCTGCAATCCCACAGTTTTTAACTTATTTCAGTATCTCTAAATTGTTAGTTGTAATTTTTTGTAGAACGTAGAATGAAATATTTTTAGCCTCATAAAGTCATGACATCTAATGCAAAGGATAGGTAGAACCTACTGTAATTAATTCTTAAGATCAATGAAGGTGAGTTTTTAAATGAAATTTATTCAGAAAAAGATCTCCTTTCACTCCGCTGGGATTCAAACACCAGGTTAACTGATTTCCGGTCAGGTGCTCTAACCACTGAGCTACTAGAGAGATCAGAGGAAGAATCCTTTTTCTGAAATACGCTTTATTATGCCAGATGTTATATACAAATCAATTTTTACTGTGACCTAGTAAAAAATGAAGGTGAGTTCATTATTAATGAATTTTTGACGATAACTTCTTATTGAATTGACTGTTTTTCGTTTATATAAATTCTAACTAAATCTGAATAAATTTAATATCTTCAAGAGCTTGCTTTGTACACCTGGATCTCGACTTGCTCCCATTCTCGCGATTACCTTTATCGCACTCTCTTGAAGATTGTACATGGCCAGTGTGTGTGAAACAGTATGCGGTCTTAGAATAATTTCCATGTACGCGACTCGAACGCATAATTTGCATCGTTTCTCATTTACTTCTTCCTTATTTCGCCTATATATTCTGCTCGGACGTTACCTCGAATTTCAAGGACGGTAAAGACCTACCAGACCAACTCTTTCTGCCTCGTGGCTGCATTTCTTTGCATTGCCTGAATACTGTTCAGTGCAGTTATGAATTCATCCTGGAATCGCTCTTTTTTGCCTAATTAGGCTCTGATTAAGATAGTCAGGTACGGAAACAGAGGTCAGGGAATGCTAATTGTCAAGATAGAAATTAATTATTGACTTAGCAGTAGGAGTTTAGCACAACTATAGATAAGTGATCGTGGAATTAAGATTATGGTACTGCAAACGTGATAAAACGAAGCTTTAAGTCTCTATTTTATGTTTTGTTCAATGATGCTCAAACACAGTTTACTATGAATCTGAGAAGGAATTATGAGATCCGTTTATTGACGTTGAATACTAAGACCACAGTCTTATAGATTTTTCTGTCTTCAAGCAGATTTTTTATTATCAGGTAAACTATCTAGCATTCCTGAACAGCAGCATGTTGGGCCTTGGACTCGAATCCAGGGACCCCGAACGTAAACTTCAGGGCCGTATGAAGTGAACACTGAGAGTGAACTGTCGCAACGTGACGCTGTAAGGGTACGTTAGGCCGTAAGGTTACAACGCTTTATTTATCGCTATGCTTTATCCAGTTTACTGAAATCCGGGTTCCAGTGTAGTATCAACGTAAGTGTTTCTTCTTCGCAAACAGTATTATCTTAAGTATCAGCATCACCATCTGCAGAGTCTGCATAGAGCATCTCTAGTCTGCGAGAAGCAGCAGAATCAGATAGAGCATCAGCAACGAAATCTAAAGAGTCTGCGAAAAACATCAGAATTTCTAGTCTCCAAACAGCAGTTTCAGCGTAAGTTCGAGCATCAGCATCACCATCCGCATAGTCTGCAAATAACATCAGCATAATCATTTCTAGTCTAAAAATAACAGCAGCATTAGATTTAGCATCAACATTTGTAGGCACCTGAAAATGCTATTGGAGCAGAATACGTCAAGTGTTCCCACCTAAAATTATTGTTTTTTGTTTTTTTTTATCGGGTGGAAACCGATTCACCGTAAATTCACCAAACCTTATGTCCATTTATTAACCGGTTGTCAATATACAGGGTTCGAATGGACCTTTATTATAGTGTCTTGCAAAGCACTTTTCATGTAATTTACACTTTTTAAAGTCATGTAGAAGAAAAAGTGGGATGGAAAAAATTTCTTGGCCAAATTGAGATTCTTAGTCTGGAGGGTATTTAACTTACCCAGCGACCAAGAACGAATACTGTTAAGTATAACGTGCTTCTAAGCTTACATTTAACTATCTTGGGATGATTTTTGTGTGAGTATTTATATTATATAATCATAATGGGGTACTCTCCAGCGTAAAAATCTCAGTTTGACCAAGAAAATATTTCCATTCCACTTTTTCTTCTACATGATTTTAAAGAGTATAAAAAAGTTATTTTTCGAAATAAAAATATAAATTTTTTAAGTGGCGATTTTTTCAAGAAATCAATTTTAATTTTGATTTACAAAAAAAAAATTTTAATAAAAAGAATCGTTAGCATCATCCTAAATTACATGAAAAGAGCTTTCCAAAACACTCTAATAAAAGTCCAATCGAATTAGCCTAAAAGAAGTTACACTAACGTGAAGGTGAGAAAGCACGTGGAAAAGTGAAAACTTCAGGCCGCTGTATATCAAAAACCGGTTGATAAATGGACCTATTCTTTGGTGAATTATTATAGGTCCACCAGGACTATAATTCAGCCAAGTTTCAACCCGATCAAAAAAAAAAAATAATAATAATAATTTTAGATGGGAACACTTGACATTTCTGCCCCTATTACAGTTTCTTAGACTGGCTTCCAGCAGATTTTCCATAATTTCTTATGCAAAATCCAGTCTCCAGTCGCTTCACTCTTATTTTTTGCATATGTCAGCCAGTTGATAAATTCTACAGTATGATTCTAAATTGAGAAAGTAGAGATCCCTTGAACAAACTCCCTGTAGATTACGAACAGATTCAAACTCAGTTATTTAGTTTATTCTGTTTCAAAGGACTCATGTAGGTACACAAAGGGAGACTAATGGATATGTGAACTACATATATACTCGTAGGCTGCAATCTACATGTGGACTGTGGTGTATCGAAGTCAGTACCTCGTGAACTGCTTACACGCAAAACTGCCTAGTGTCTCGTCGGTTCCGGTTGTGTTCACAACTTGATTGCTAATGTCGCTCGTAAATCAACGTTGCTTCTCGGATTAGTCATTTAGCGCCAGCCTTGAGAGGACATACAAAGTCCGATTTCTGCTGCCATCGTCGCTACTAATTCTGTGTCAATAGACCCTAAATGCGAGGAGGTTCCAGTAAATACTTAATAATTATTATGTAGTCACAATTAAACGTTTATGAAATTTTCAAATTTTTCTTCAGTATTCGGACCTAAGTTTTAATCATCTTTATGCATCGTCATTACAAAAATGAAATTAGCTCTTGACTATTTTATTACGATTCATGAAGTACGTAACCTTTAATATTGTAAATTCTGAAAACTATGAAGCTCAATTCACTCGCAAAGGAGAAACGGAAAACGGGAAATAGATTTAAGAACAAATTGACTTACTCAAAACACATAAACAACAAATAAGCATAACACAGCTTCCAGGAGGTACAGAAATAAGAGAAGCCAGTACTCTAAAGCTTTGCAGAGAGTTCTAAAGTGAAATTAATTGAATGCATCTCTCGAGCGCTGACACGAAGGCTGATTTTCGTATCAGCGACAGAACCAACATATACTCAGGGAAAAGTCTATTAAATTATCCAGGATGAAGAGATTTCGACATTTCAAATAAGACTAATGAATTAAAAAGTCCTTCTCCAGTTTCTACATTCGTAGAGTTTATAGCGGAGAGTGGGGTCGACTCTTACAAATAATGCCCGTGTTTGTTGAGTTTCATATTAGTTTTTTACATAAAATAGCTTTGTTGTTTGAAAAAATAGTGATGTGATGCAATTTCTGTTTTTAAATATGTGCCAGAAGAGTAATTAGGAAAAAACAGTTTTGGCGGGAACGAATGGAAAAGTCTTTGGCAGAAAATAAGCACTTACAGCATATTTTGAAATACTTGAAGCATGAAAATGTGAGGTTTTAGTTGGTGAAGCATTTACTTAAACTTCTGGTATCATAAATTGTTTCTATAAACGTTCTAAATATATTAAAACTAATTAAAATCTTGCACCGTGACATACGGGGCACGAAGTCGCGCCCTTTGTATTTCAGCAGGGAGTAAGAGGGTAAAACTACTTTCGTCACAAATATTACTTTCATTGATAAGAAAACTTTTAATTAGTCTTAAAAATGTCTGGAGTAATTTTCCTTCATTTTATTATACTCTCCAGAAGTATTATATTGTATAATTTTAATTCTACAATGCTCATATTGTTGAAATAAATGGCAGTAATATGACACAGAAAAAACAAAGTGTGAATTAAACACTAACTTCAGGGTACCATTTACCTGGAACAAAAATTACCCGTGGTAGTGTGAATACTACACTGCAACAAGCGAATTTCTTCATTATCTCCATGTCTAAAGGTAATGTTTCCCTGTGATGTAGGCGTAGTGTACGAAGCGCCGACCACTTGGGGTACGAAATATGGGCTACTTGGGGTACAAAATCCAAAACAAACACCGTTCTAATTCTACCTGCAACAAAATTTATCCCTACGTTTTTACTGTAGACCGAAATGCAACACACATCAATTAATTAAATGTTAAATAATGACGTAGTTAAAAAGCGGGTTTGAGTAATCATATATGTCCCCTGATAATGTGAGCTTCATCTTAAAAAATACATACATCAAAATCACATTTCAATCATAATTTATAGGGCATCTAAGTCAAAGCGCGGCACCATACCCCACTCTCCCCTAACTGTGGCTTTTATTCTTTTACGTATTTTACATAGAAGTTAGACGTTACAAAGTTAGGAGATTTAAAGTTTAAGGAGATGGATCTACACACTTAAGTGACCTAATTTTATACGATGTTCACTTAAATCTTGAAAAAATTCACAGTAAAAACGTAGGGATGAATTTTGTTGCAGGTAGAATTAGAATCATGTTTACTTTGCCTTGGTTGTGATTCGAATATCTCTCGGGCTTAGGGTACCAAATGCCGAGTTGTTTTGTTCGTTTTGATTTGAATTTCGTACCCCAAGTGGTCGGTACATCGTACCCTACATCACAGGAAAACATTACCTTTAGACATGGAGATAATTAATAAATTCCCTTGTTGCAATGTATCGTTCACACTACCGCAGGTAATTTTTGTTGCAGGTAAATGGTACCCTGAAATTAGTGTGTAATTCACTCTTTGTTTTTCCTGTGTTCTGGGTAATTCGAATTTTCAAATTCAAGTCTTCAAAAACAATAATTTGTTTCAAATTTACCGAATTACAGATTTTAATCTTATCTTTTAATTTCTTAACATTTTCTGTTTCATACTCGAATTTGATATAAAATCTATAAAAAAACGTGTCGTTCTCTGAGATTAGCAGTCTTTCTTTTACGTGTTGAATTTAAAAGCACAACAATACAAAATATGATCGAAATACGAAACATTCGAAATATTCGAAACGTAATCATCTCATCAATATACGGTTTTAAAGAAATGATTCCCATTTGTAGACTGAACCTTATTTCTTACTCGATATCGACTGCATCAATTCTATTCTTCTTGTAAAAGAAGAAAACGGTATGGGTTCTTCAAACAGGAACGCGAAGAATAAAAACACCTACTTGGCGTCGATCTATTTGCGGCAGAGAGTGTATGAACTTTTTCAATGTTTTTCTGTGCAGTCAAGATTTCCCTTTCCACCTATTTTCTCCGACTCGAAAGTCCACCTTGCACCTCAAACTGCTGTTGAGGAAAAAAAGACGAGCTGTGCGGAATGCTCTCGAGACTCATTTTTACATTCTGCTTTCCCGATGCTTTAAAATATAAAGTAAATAACATGCAAAATGTTCCTTTTCCATTTTATTAGTACGATTAAATTTTGGTATATTCTATTGTCATGATATATTCATTGTTTTCTATAGCTCATTGTTATTCATAACATTTATATTGCTGATTTTCTCGACAGAGAAACATGCTATAAATAATTTAATAATTTGTTATAAGTTTGCAAAATCAAGTTTCAAATGAGATCTAGCTGAAATGATTAAATGACAAGAAAATTTCTAGTGCCTTTAGGTAGTCAAAATAATAAATGTCCACTTTTATAAACTCTGAAATTCTCCATACCGAACATAATTTTTTTTTATTTCTACACATTTATTCTATTTTATTATATTAAATCGCCAAAAACTTTGCCTTTGTTTTCTGTAAAAAATTCAACATCTTAATACCTTGAAACATTTGTATTCTGATTTTCAAAACCTCACATGTTTACATAGATGTAAAAAGAATTTAATATAACGTAAAATTCCTGAAATTCATCAAATAAATTATGAATACAATCATTATTCGGTAAGCTTACTATTTGGAAATATTGTTGAGATTTAAAAAATTTTAATATTTTGAAATTTTTCAATAAAAGTTGTAAGAATGTTGAAAGATTTTTAATAGATATTTCGAAATAATTGCACTTTTCAATGATTACAACAAAATTCAACGAATGCCAATTAAAGCTCAAAATTTTAGAAGCTATTTCTAAGTAATTAACAAAGGTTTTAAGAAAATTGAGAAAAATTGCATATAAATTTCAATGTAACTTCAAGAGTTTTATCAAGATTTCAGCAGATTTCAAAGGAATGCTAAATAATTTCCAAAGGTTTGAATATATTTAAAAACAATTCCTAAAGATTCTCTGCCACGCTTTCTATAAAGAAGTAAGTTTTTTCTAATGTGGGCGGGGGATACCGTGAGGTGCCCCCTGGCGCTCAAGCTATGAAGCCTATTGTGCCACTTCTATCAAGAAAGTCTATTGCAAAATTTAAAAACACGTATTCAGTAGATAATAGTTTATTCACTAGCGCATTGTTAATTGTATTGTGAAATCTAGTTCACGTACCTATAATGCTTTTTTTTACTATATAAATTTAAAAAACTTGTACGTTATTCCATTAAAATCAATTACGTAGAAATTACATTATTTTAATGGTCTAACATTCTAACAACTATTCTGGTTCTCGTACGTTTAATCAAATTATTAAAATGGTCAGTGCACACACGACACAAATTGTGTTGGGATTAATTCAATGAAATCTATTCTGACTTTGACATCCTGCATGAGAATTGGAGTGTGCCACTGTCTCCGGTCTACATTATGGGTAGCCCATGTCCCGCGAGGTTCTATTACATGGCTGGTTTCACCGGACGAACACAACGAGCATTAGCTTGTGTTACAACACAACGCGAACGGGCCACATTCCACACCCCAACCCCCTAGTAACCAACCCCAAACCCTCTCCAACGCTTTGGACTATTTCCCCACCCCTAGGAGCTCCCAGGCAAACTAAAGCCTCTGGGAATGACTCCGGTATTACCTACATTCGGAAGATACATACACGCGACACTGCATCCCTTCAGCATCTCTCATTGACCACTGTGATCGAACCGGATAAGGTTCGCTGAAGTTTAATCAGACCTGAACTGAACACATTCAGCTTGGTAGCTTCAGAAATTTATAATCCTGCATTGTGTTCAATGACAGTTCTAATGAAAGCAAGCATTGCGAATGATAATTCGGCCCTGGAATATGGAATGTCCACACCAAAGGACTATTCACTATCGAAATCGAGAAGTCACTTTCAGAGAGGCTGCCGAATACTTTAATAGTGTTATCTATCAATTCTTCCACCAGTTTCTCTCTCTCTCTCTACCCTCCTCCCCTTTCCAACTTAACCAACCAACCTATACTCTTTTCTTCTCCTATCCCTATAACACCTTTATATATACACCCCATAACCAAAAATATTGGTCCTTCAACCTTCTCAACCATTCTTCCCAATCCAATCTGCCAACTCTCCAATATACTCTTCGCAATCACAATCAGATCCTCTACCCCTCTGCCCTGTCACTCTCTCCACCACTGTAACCATATCCCTTGCCAACTCACCCACAAACTCTTCCCGCTCACCCCCGTCAATCATCCCTCTCTGTCAACTTTTCTTCCCTATACCCATTGTCAAGGCCTCAATATAACTATTGCCTCTCACCCCTTAAACCATCGTTTATTAAAAATAAAAAAACTCACATGACTTTTTGAAATCAAAAATGGTTTTACAGTGCCGCAATGAGGTCAAACATTTTTTATTTTGAGAATTACAAAAATTGTCACTATGAGTACGACAACTTATGGTAATTTTTCTTATGTATAGTATTTGGTATTAAATGCTAATAAAAAATTCAAATTAAAAAATATAACATTCATTTGAGTTAGAATATTTTCAAATTACTAAAAATGACATTTCTTAAGATTTATGGCCAACGGCCATACCACGCTGAAAAACCCAGTTCTCGTCAGATCACTGAAGTTAAGCAGCGTTGGACGCGGTTAGTACTTGGATGGGTAACCATTCAAGAATACTGAGTGCTGTTGGCACACCGTGGGTGTGGTGAGCCCACACTTGTAGTTATTTACAACTACAAGAAAACTATCCACCTAGAAACACTACCCAAATCGGGTAGTGTCACGCCTACCCTGAAAGGGAAATGGCTTAATAGTATACATACAAACATATAGAGTATAAAAAATTAATTATATCTAATTAAGATATATAAATCAGAATATAAGGTATGTAGGGGAGAGTCGGTACAAGCCAATTTATAGTATATTACATTACAAGTAGTAGACACATCTTTACGGGAAGATCAATGTTTGCATCACCAGTTGTAAAACCATGGCCGATGTACGATATTTTATTTGAAATTAGCATTTTATGAGACTACAGGGCCGTCTGAAAACTGAGTCGTGAAAACATACAGCTGACGTGGCAGTCATCTGCTTGGGCTGTGATTGGTAATCTCGTATGGCGCGAAATTTTAAATGTGGTTCGGTCCGAGCTAGAGTGTCATTTGGTGACATTATTTTTCCCAATAGTACGGTTAGAGAAAACATTGTGCGTTATTCAGTGGCCATTTGTTGAACCATTTACGTGGCAGTGTGTCGCTTTTGGAACGAATTACATATCACCAGCTGACACCATTCAGTAAAGGGCTACATAACGCTTATTTTTCAGAAGGCGTTGCAGGCTCATAACATGGTGGTTTCGAATCAAAAATATAAAATCAAGTATAACCTTTTGTTTTCTGTTTAAATACGCGTATCTTCACTCCAGTAAAAGTAAACCTCGTCAAAAGTTTCAACATGAAAGGAATTTTCCATTGCCTAAATATCATAAAAATAAGCTTTTCAAGCCTGCAAGTATCTGAGAATGTCAAAACGGTACGTTTGGGGCAATATTTTGTGGTATTATGTTATAATATAATATATTGTAATATCTAATAAAATATATCAACTTAACTGTGTTATGCTTTTTCATACTTCGTATAAAGGTAAATGTATTTACAATTGACTGCAAACCAGTTATAAAAAATGTAACTAAAAACAATTTAATTAAAATGATTTAAATTAAAATTTATAAAATTACAAATTGCAAATTTTAAAAGTTGTCAAACGACTGCAAGTATTTTCATAAACCTAAAATTGAAAGATTATTATTTTCCATGTTAATAAAAAATTTCACAAATTTCTTTTAATAATTTTAAACTTAATATCTTTAACGGTAAATAGAATTGTGTATTATACCTATTAATATGAAGCAACTCAGTTTTGGATGTGAAAAAACCAATTTCTATATGAGGTAAAATAAACTTCTCAATATTTTATGATTGTTAATCATAATCCACGAAAGAACTCCGTCATTAGTTTCTGTTTTTATACATTTAAATACACTAGACTCTGGATTTCAGTAAACTGGATTTGTGCGTTCCGGGAACTGATGCCGCGCTGCGGTTTCCGATGGGAGGAGCCACGCGGCCAAGAGGGAAGGATGTGTTCAGTCAAGCGTGACAAACAACAGGAGGACCGCGATCAGTGCGTTAGTTGCATCAGGTTACGTCATGCCTCGCAACCGAACAGAAAGCGTTCATGCAGCCCTGCATGAACACCTTAATAGCTATTAAAGATATTCAGTTTTATGCTTTTTGTCTAGTGTCCCAAACGACCTTCGTCGAGTCCAAGGCATACCGCATGCCGGTATGTTTTGGACAGATTGTAGGGTTAGATTATTTGGCATTTCGTATATTTTCGGGGACGATAGGTCCCGTCTAAAATAAATAAACAAGATCATTAAATGCTAAAGTATTGAGCCGTATACATCAATTTGTACGTTCAATCAATACCTTTTTAACGGGAGGGGGGGGCGGGCACAACCACATTCGCAGCTTTATATGTAGAGGTCAATTGTTTGCAAAAAGTTGTTATCCAACTTCAGATAAAAAATATCTCTGGTATTTACTGAGTGGTGCTAAAAAGAATAATGCTCATTTAAATACCTAATTATGATCCCTTACATAAGCAGACACGTCTTTAAGGCGGTATTTCTTTCACAGATGACGGATCAGCTTGACTCGCGTGGGTAAGTGTCTACGTTTTTTAAAAAAAGGGAGAGAGAAAGATATACTAAGGGGGACGGAAAGTGAGAAAGGGACGCGTTAGGAAGTGCGTAAATTCATTCATGAAAAAGAATCTGACGTAGAGACTCGTACTCAGCTTCACGCCCACAGATTCTCAACCGCCATTCACCAGACACTCGTGAATGAAATCTGCTTGTGGGAGCTATAAGAACTGTGACAGGATTTAATCGAGCAGCGTGAAGCCAATTATAAATACGACATAATGTATGAGATATATAATAACAAATATTATCTTATATAATATTTAATAAATAGTATAAAACTTGTGGTTCATCTATGGCAGGAAGTTTGTTGCTTAATTGATCCCCTGTGTGTAATCAGGAATAGAGCTCAGGACTTGTCGACTTGGCCTGTGAGGGAAACTCTTAACAGCGTGGTCTGTACTGCTATAGCGGCGATAGTCTTATCGCAACAAAGTGTGCGAGTACTTTCTAAGTTTCCATGGCTCAATGGCCCGCTTAGCATGAGAATAGGGGCCGCATAAGAGACTCATGAGGACCACTGTACATATTTCCTAGAGTCGAAAAAAGTCTTATCTGCTATATGCAAACATTGTCATTCTGTTATAAATTCATAACCCACCCGTAAATTCAATTAAAAAGAGTTCTATTGTTTGGAATTCAAAACGTTGTACCAAAAAATGTGAATCCAAGAGAAAATTATGCTTTATCGATTACTCGAGATATCGATAAATAACGGTAATAGAAATCTTGGATCAGAAGCAGCTTGTTAAAATTACTCTCTAAATCCGAATTAGTAGAAATTTTACTAATTGAATTAGTAGCATTGCATCTGACTGTTAAATTAGTAATTTTATCACTTTCTACGAAATGAAATGGTAAGATTTAGGTTACTAAATGAATTAGTAAGGGTATTCTACTAATCTGCTTAGTAGTACGAACTTACTAATTCAATGAGTAATAATGAATTGCTATTGGGGATTTAAACATGATATGCGACACTGTCGGCCTCTACGCGAACTAACCAATATGGCCATGGACAGCCGTGGATGACATACTGAATACACGTAAAACATCACGAAACACAGCAAAAACATAGCGTTTAAGTGTAATGATCGTCCAACTGAATAAATAAGTGCTGTAATAAGTAGCTCTGACGAGCAAAATACTTTTCCGAGCTGATAATTATTTGCTCCAATAATGGAATTTGCACATCAGTATCGAAAATCAACAAGTTTCGGAGGTTGTTGTGTCAGTGGTTGTGACTCCAGAAAGAATAAAAACCTCAATTCAAGTTTTCATAGCGTGCCACAGATTGGAAGTGTTAAAATAAAAAGGCGAAACTTATTTGGAAAAATTGAAGTTGTAGATAAACACAGTGTGTGGTTGAGAATTTTCGATCTGAAAGATTGTAACGTTAAGAATTACTTGTCTGCTCCTTGAATTTTATTATTGCCTTGCATAGTTTAAAACGATTAGTGTATGAAAAAATTGACGTTTTATCGAAAAGTAAGTGTTACATGTGCATTTGTGCAATTTCCATCGTATACAGTGAAAAAACACATTTTATGTTAAAACTGTTTACCATTTCATTTGGTAGTAACGTTACCAATTTCTTTAGTAGATACAGTTACTAATTCATTTAGTCAATTATTCTTACTCATTGAATTAGTAGATTTTTACTAATTACCAGTAAACGAATCGGCACTATTTGAATTAGTAGAAAACTACTACCAATTAGTAGTTTTCTACTAATTTAAATGTAGACAGTACAGACATCCCTTAGTTTTAGAAAGTATTGTTCACCCTCCACCACGAATTTCACGATCAGGCTAGAAGCTTCTAAATTTACCACGGACACCTAAGGTTTTAGGAATTATTGTTCACACTCCACTATGACCTTCAAACATCTATTAAAAGCATTTAAATTTAGCATATGTACGAACCCTAGAAAGTTCACAAATGTCGGTAAAAGGAATTTCTATCCCGAAAGCAACCTGTCCATCTACTTGAATACCTACCGAACAGTTCAGGAAAACGAAACTCTGCACAAAGGAACCTACTCAAATTTCAAAAAGAGTTATGCAAGGATTTAAAAAAAAAAATTTATTCATTTCTTTTTTATTGAATACACTATCCAGATACTGCAATACAATGCGCTCTAAAAATAAGGCTCTTTTATGTTAAAAGTAGTAATATATTTTAAGAGCTTCTGCCCAGCTATACCAGTTATATAGTAAAATTATGCCGTGCAAAACAAGAAACCCGATAACTTACACTTGGGAGTTAGCACCTGATTCACAATTATTGTTATCCACTGAAATATATTAGCAACAATCGCGAATACGGTGCCAAATCCAAAATGTAAGTAACGGGCTTTCTTGTTTTTATCGACAGAATTGTACTCCATAAGTAGAGTAGACCGGGACAACGGTATTCGCCGGGGCAGCGATTTCTTTGCTAATAACATCGTACAATCAATCTCAAAAGTTTCCAATCTTTAAAATGATTCATAAAATCGACAAAAATAGATCTATTATTAATTTCTGCAAATCTGGATGGAGGCTTCTAAGCGTACTTTGGGGAATAATAATTCGGGTTATATTAGTTTATTTAACAGTCGTTATTTAGAGTTTTAGTTTTTGCTTTCTCTTCGGGGAAAAGTTACAACTCTTGTTTAATCCTAATGATCAAAGCCTCATTTTATTCTTTGAAGAATTCTCTACAATTTTATTTGGGTAGTGTTTCTTTAAATTTAAATTGTTATTGTTCATAAAAATAATAACTGTATGATTTCTCAATTAACTTTTTAAATGAAACCCACCCAAATCAAATTGTAAAGAATCCTTCAAAGAATAAAATGAAGTCTTGAACATTAGGATTCAAAAAGAATTGTAACTTTCCCCTTAAGAGAAAGCAAAAACTAAACAA
This sequence comes from Andricus curvator, assembly GCA_932195095.1. Taxonomy (NCBI): domain Eukaryota; kingdom Metazoa; phylum Arthropoda; class Insecta; order Hymenoptera; family Cynipidae; genus Andricus; species Andricus curvator. The sequence continues at coordinate 4,904 of CAKNYM010047403.1, read as the reverse complement.
CTAAATAACTACTGTTAAATAGACAATTTTTAACCTGACTTTTGTGATTGATTGTACGTAGTGTACATCCATAATGATTTGAATTCTTTTTTTGCATTAAATAAATCTATTTTATTAGATAAAAATTGATATGCGCACAAATCTTTCAAATTGGCGTAGAAAAAGAAAAATCATGTAGAAAGAAGTTTTGAGCATAAAATAATGGAACATTCGCTGCCCAGAATATAACATTTGCGTCATATTAATTGAAATACTTGCCCAGGTGCGAAATTCGGTCGGATGCCAGAGCTTGACCATCGGCCCAAAGTCGGCCCTGCTTTGGTAGCCGATCTACGGTAACCAGAGTTGGACCGACTAAGGTGTTTTCAAGCAGCCATGGTCCCACCGACATTGGCAACTGACGTCGGCAGCGGGCGAAAAGCCGACTGTCGGCCCAATTCTGGCCCAACTTTGGGCCGACCATCGGATGAACTGTGGCAGATTGGTCGGTACGACCGCAAGAATGCGGTCGGTCCAACTCTGGATACAGCACACGGTTAGCCACAAGTTACGTTGATGCACCCGACGGTCGGGCAAACCTTGGCCCGAGTATGAGCAGACCGTTGGATAAACTCTGGTTCATTGTATCAAAAAGACCATGAATGTACGGTTGGCTCAACTCTGGGCAAGAGATGGCCCGACCATCGGCATAACATTGGATTGTATAAGTCACCATGCGATGCACCCGACGGTCGGTCCAACCTTGGCCCAAATATGGGCCAGCCGTCGGACATATGTACCAGGGTTCATTATTTCAAAACGACCGAAATTTGGGTACGAATAGCTGGATTTTTGTGTAGAAATACACGGAGAAAAATGGAAGGTCATTTTGGCCATCTAGATGTGCAGACAGACTATATTGCAGGGTCAACTATAGGACAGCCCTTGAAGATGGCTAAAGTGACTATCCCTAGAAGATTAAAACAAGAGGTTCAAATCGATGATCTCAGAGTTTCGACTTAGTCATCTCGGACGGTCGACTCAAGCGCCATAGAGAGTCGAACCGATCATGAGAGATGGTGGAACTGATCATTATAAAGGGTCCAATCGCTCATCATAGAAGGTTGATTTGTTCATATCAGATAGTCGATTTGATTATCCTACATTTTCTATATTTGTTGTCCTTTTCCTACTTATTCCAGTCTCTCTCTCTTATAAGAGACTGGGAATTATAAAATTGAGTGAAACCTATAAAACCTGAAAATTTATATAAAATACATGAATTCTGAAAGCATTTTTTATTCTTTATGCAGAGTGAGGTGTATGAGACATAATTTGATATGCAAAAATAGTGTACATTGACAATATATTTTTGGGAGCACGAAAGGCTAAGGACACCGGCACGGTGTCACACTGAATTGTAAGATTTGAAACATTGAAGGGAATTCAGAAACCAATATCCCACATTTCGTTACTTTCTGCATCATCAATGAATGCTGAAATTGTTTGCACGTTTTCAGTTTGAAACGACACGGTGACAACAAATTGATAGCTGAACGTCCATTTACGCCTTTATCCTAAATCCCTTGGAAGCATCAAATTTGACGTTCTCTCTTATGCACTTCATTCTCCACGCATATTCGAAATATCAAAAAGCAGTTCTTGTTAAAAATATGTTTTGCCGCGGGTAAGCTTTGCATACCCACTGTCAACTTATTGCTGGATTGGTGCTGTGCACGAGGTTGTTCACATCTTGACGCTCACCAAACGGGCTTTGTCTTTTCGCACTTTTTTCCCCTCTTCTCTTTTTGTTTTTTCCTTGGCACGAACTCTTGGTCAGACGAGAAACGTGTCCGCGAGTAATGTTTGCGGAACAGGTCAAAAGATCCTGAGACCGGATAATCATGCGTAGGTTAGGTTGGAAATGTGAAACTTCTTGTTGCGTGAAGATATTGTACTGATCTGAGAGTACAGAGCTCTAAGAGAACTAACATAAACTGTTTAGATTACCTGAGAAAATAACTTTAACTAGAATTGTTTAATGTTTACATACAATTTATTGTCACCTAGTTAATGGGTAGTTACTAGCACAAAACTTGACCATTCTCAAAGTAGTTCGAGTACGCTAAATTCCACAATTGAGAATTACCAATCAATCGAGAGAAGAGGGAAACTGCAGGAAACGCTCACGAGTACAGTCGGTTGTCAAAGTTGAGTTTCGATGTAATATTTCCAAGATTTATTTGGTAATTTTCTCGATTTCCAGTAATTAGTAGATTATACGTATAAACAACAGAATCTTCAAAGTAATAATTTTTATAGTACAACATTCAGAATAATATCTACTTCAGGATTTATCTCAATACGTTTTCATTTGTCGGAGGGGCTTTCCAGCTTTCTTCCAAGCTCGGAATTTGCGACGACCGTTTCCCAAACGTATAGATGCCGATAAAACGTTAAGTTCCGCCCTTAGCACCGTTCGGACAATAATTCGAACGAATTGGACGATGGAGAGAAAGAGGTGAGGCTGGAATTGAACGAGGAGGGAAATTAACGCTGCTGTGGATGAGATCGTTGGTTGGCTGGAATGGCAGGGAATAGTAGAACGGATCGAATTCTTGGCGCCGTTAAAGGAACTTGCGTCGCCTCGTATTTTTTCCATCTGAAGATATACGTTTTTTTTATCTCTTTTCAAGAGGATTTATTGTAGTTGGCGAAAGAGGAAGCGTAAGTACGTGTCCTCTTCTCTTTATCATTCGAGTGCCTTAAAATTAGAATTTGGTATATATATATATATATATATATATATATATATATATATATATATTATATATATATACATCTTTAAAAAATTCTGCAATATGCATTACTAATAAAATATAAGAATGTAACATTACGAATTGCATCCAGGTTCTGAGTAAGAAAATTAAAATCTGCCCAGCTACTTCTCTTTTGAATCAGAATTATTCGCATCTGATAAATCTGAAAAATCGTAGGCGACAGGCGTATCTTCACATTTGATAATATGCAAAATACCATCCTTTTGGGAGATAAATCTTATTACGAATGAAAAAAGTCGACGAAAAGCTCGTTCATATTAATTTTGGTGGAAATCGAAGGCCAGAAATGCGGTTATATGTCGTAAAAATACCCGGAAAAGAGTCGGTCAGACTTATACGAGAAACTGAAATGCTTCTGAGATCGATTTGCTGTCGAAAATACCATATCTCACTTCCTTAGAGATAAGAGATACAATATTTCATCTCTTTCTCTCCAACGTCGAATGGCCAGTAACATCTGAAAGGTCGTTATTACTCCGGCCGCTCTAGGGCTGTAAGAAAAACATTACCAGTGCTGGAAAAGGTGAATCGATGTGCACTGACTCTTTGCTCTGACGTAGATCAATTCACTTTTTAGTTTTAGATTGATTTGTTTTAACCCACGCTTAAAAGCTGTATTTATTAGAAGCAACATGTACATTTTTTAATTAAGTTTTTTTGTCATACACTGGATTTGGACATTAAAGACGATTTCAAGTTGATCTGCACCTACCCTTAAGATATGATTTTTGAAATTCCTTTAAAATAAATGACCTTGAAGTGATTCGTAAGTCTGAGAATCAATTTTGCCAAATGTAATTCTGAGACGTTGCGGATATATATATATATATATATATATATATATATATATATATATATGTGTATATGTTTATATGGCTCTACTGGGAGCCGGTGTCATTGTTTGGATGTCGGTTGCTCTCAGCGGGACCCTGCGTTGGTTGTTTAACCCTTCTTTTTTTTATATATATAACCGAATCGCGGTAAAACACACCGACGACCACGACGCACGACCGTCAAATAAGTGGCCACAGGGTACGACGAAATCACAATGACAGGCCGGCGAAACCCTCGTGTGTCTTGAGGACACGAAGCGACCCAAGGATGACAGGTTTCTGCATCCATCTCGCAAGTGCCCTGGAATATTTTTGGCACGCGGGTATGGCTTTAAGGTTACGAACCAGTGATAGTTTCGCACGTCCGAGAGCACCTATCACAAGGACAATTACTTGTACCGAATATTTTGGGTACAGTCGTTGTAGCTCTCGTATAAGGTCTTGATACCTCTCCTCTTTTTCTTTCTCCTTTGCAGTGATGTTGTATTCGGACGGAGCCGAGAATTCGATCACGAATGTAGTTCGTTTCTCGAAGTCTTTGAGAACAATATATATATATATATATATATATATATATATATATATATATATATATATATATGCCAACGGCGATACCACTCTGGAAACACCAGTTCTCGTAAGATCACTGAAGTTAAGCATTGTTGGGCGCGGTTAGTACTTGGATGGGTGACCGTTCAGGAAATACTGCGTTGCTGTTGGCCCGTCGTGGGTGTGGTGGGCCCACATTGGTAGTAAATATCCACCTAGAAACACTACCCGAATCGGGTAGTGAGGCAATGAACTTTCGAGTTCAAACTGCTAATCAATTTTT